>JBBPMM010000846.1:0-12225 GCA_038090335.1 Solioccasus polychromus
CAATAGTCACGTAGTATAAAGGTTTTGGCCCATACGATAAGGGAATAATAACGAGTCTTTTTCCCGGCCCTCACAAGGGCTCTTTTCGTCCGATCTAAGGTCACTCCGCGCTCGCTAGAATCAGCATCTACACTCGACCAGAGAGTGTGTCTAGGACTGACTTGATGAACCCTTGGATGATGCTATACTGTCACACTTACTACCAATGTGCCAACAGTATTTGCAGCAAGATCTGTGGTCAACAAATGTCCCAACAATATCATAAGTGCTGTTATGAGTGAATGCTCTTATAGATACATGCTTCATCATGGATTATTAAACTGCAAGTATTGTGTATGGCATCATGTGCTCACAATAGCCATCCAGTACCATTGTTCGCAAGAACGTAACATTCAACGAAAATATTCGGGGAGACAGTTCTTCAGTGGAGGTAACAGATGGAGGATCAGCCCTTCAGGGGGCCCGTTCATTCGCGAAAGCCCCGGGATCTTGAAGAGTACCCAGTAAAAGTGTCGTCTCCGTGGGAACCATACCGACATTGAGCCCACTCACTTGCCTTCTGTAGACAGAGTACGAGCCCACGATAGGAAGCTTGGCAGCGTAAGCGAAAACGATAATGCGAGGTCTTGCTAGCACAAACGCTTGTGCCACCTTGTCTTTAAAGTCCTCCGGATTACCAATCGCGGCTGCATCCACCACATTCGCTACGGGATTCCCTGCTACCGCTTTTGCACCGGGGGGGTACTTCTGTGGTACTCTCAGGTCGCCAACGGCAGGAACGTGGGGACCAGAGGACGGTGCTTGGACTCCGTCCTGCGGCCTATCGGAAATAAATGGTAGAAATCTTTCTGCGTGGTCCTTGAGTTCCTACACCCCACTATTGCAAGCACGGGGTCACAAATCAGACCCTAGATAAATGAATTATTGATGAGCATGGCACTATCTTTCTGCAGGTCATATCTCCCCGTGGATCAAGGCAGGACTCCCCCGCGGGGTTTTCCCTGCCTCGAGGAGCGGCAAACAGCGGTTCTAGTCTCGTAGGTTTCATCGCCAAGACTTCGACTTCCCGTGTTGTTCGGAAGTGAAATGCCACATCTCTGTTGAGCAACAGGCTGCACAGCACGTTCCAAATGGGGCTAGCACGCCATCGACATAAACTTACTTCTGACCCAAGAGCAAAAGGCATGTCAAAAACGACCAAGAAATCTGTCATCATTGGTCCTGGTAGGACTATCCAAGCGCGATTCGAGCGTAGAAAACAAATGTACATTTACTTGTGGAATCAAGTGACATAAACGAGAAAGCATCATTATATTGATATCGGTTTGTTGCGGGGTATACGAATGGGTTCGAGATACGTGAAAAATGCAGTGACATTAAAGAGCGTAAGGGATGTGCCATCTGAAACGTCCTCGGTCAGTTATGGTCGCGAGGAAGGCGTGGGGACGGCGTACATAGATTCATGAAGTACACTTGTTGCAAATGCGTGCATAAACTGAGATTATGTCGTGGGACAGTGGGGTCTAATTAATGTTTAGATGGAGGTGCAAAACCTAGTGCTGCGTTGTACACTGCCACGAGTCACGTCAGTCCAAGGCGAAATGTTGATCAACGGACAAGTTTACCATTGCAAACGACGGGAGATACGAAGAAAAATGCGAGTGGGCTTGTTACTATCTTTTGTTTCCTGTAGTCCAGGATAGATGTACACTGCCGGCCCCGGCAATGTGGACTTGAGCGCGCACACGACATACCTGCAAGAACAATGAGATTATAAATGCATGGGCGGTAGGCCCTACGTACAGTGTCTGCGACCTCCGCTTTCTGGAAGCTGACATGTAAGTCGCCATTGGGCATTCGTGTGATCTGATCTACTTCACCAAACGACTCGAGGAAAAATTAAATTAGGAGAATGTGACGACAGAAACGCAGGCACCTACTTGACACCATTTCTGGATAGCGTCCAAACGTTTGGTGTCGTTCAGCGCGATACCACTGACGACAAGTTTTTTCTTCTTGGCTTGTCTCGCCGGAGTACCCAAATGTAAAGAGAGCCGAGGACCGCTGTTCCTTGCTGTGAACAAGACGTGTGGTTGCGAATCCTCGGGCTCTTCAATGCAAATCGGATTTAGACCTCCTGACTGACTTTGCCGAGACCTAGAAGTGAATGGCAAGCGAATCGTTCCACCCTTTGGCGACGAAGGGGACGCCATCTGACGTTCTGGAAGGTGTGGCGCAGAAGCAGGGAAGAACGGCGGTAATAATGGAGATGATGCGGAACTGCTGTCACTTTTGAAGAGGGGCTGAGATACCATGCCACCAGCCTGTGAATGGACACGGAGTGAGCCGAACAGCGACGTTGGCTTCGACGGCGGTGAAGAGGGCACAGGAGATTCACCCTCCTCGTGCATGGACAAGGTAGTGGGGGTTGTGATAGAAGAATAGGTATTCGAAGAAGACATGCTTGGCCGCGATCGGGAGCGATCTGTGAGGAGGTCTCCTGGGCCGAGATGTACATCTGTGTCTGGTACGGACGTGGACGAGAAGTGGCCCAAAACACTTGGTCGCCACCGCCACGAGGAGGCGCGAGCGCCGGGAACCGGAAAGTCATTTCGTGGCAACGATGTCTGGAGACTTGTGCTCCGTAAGTGGCCACTCGTGCCTGGGGTGAGGTCACCACGTGATGGACGTTGGAACATGGACAGCCTGGATGGACTGCGAGATGGAGTGGTCCTCCTCGGAGAGGATGAGACAGAGTGTCTGGAGAGATGAAAGTGTCGTAATGATTGAGAAGGGTTGATAAGTCGGATGGTTGATCGGGGACTAGCTATATCTATGGGCGCAGAATTGTGCGATGGCTATTGTTGGCACACTGAGTGACACGTCGGTGGGAAACGAGAGGAAACGAACCGGATCATGCAAATAGCCTTCTAGAGGGCACTCTAGCGCGATGTCATCATCGACGACGACATAATCGTGCATGCTGTCAGCGTCGTCCAAGCCACGGCGGACAGCAGCCATGTTCAAATGAGGGTAGGCGAGGTAAGGATTGCTCTGAGTACCGACTGGATCGACGTCTGAAAGACGGAGGATGTCAGGGGTGGACGTCTGCAGTTCCGTGAGCCAACGAGAAAGGCGACTAGAACGACGGCGGAGCGTGTGAGAAGAATGCGCCAGGTCAGCATCGACAGGAATCGGGACGCGTGTGGACGCGTCTGCCCTGGGGGAGGTCATGGAAGAGGAGGGAGAGCCCTGGAGGGTGGCGGTATCCTCTGGAAAGAGAATGTTTCAGCAAGGTGTGCAGATGAGTGGGAGAGCTACTACGCACGGGAATGGGGGCGGGTATTATAAGGAACCGAAGAAGAGAGTTGAGCGGGGTCGATGGACATCTCCCCCCGAGGTAAGAATACAACCTGTTGAACAAAGATTACGAGGCAAGAGAGACGTCTGTCAGTCGTCAAATTTCATGGAACAAAGCAGGTCATGAACGAGGCGTGAATCAACAAAAACGTGGCCCCATTTACGACATTTCAACAAACAGCTCCACGGGTCTGGCGATCATGACCTCTCATGAGAATCCAGCAATGCAACCATGACTATTCATTCTCTTCACGATCCTCGCACAACACCCGCAACAACTCGGTCCGCGATACTCCTAAACAACCTGGCAGAAGACGTCGCCTGGTATCTTTCCAGAATCTCGTGCGCCCTGAGCTCGGTCGCCCCATCCGGCCCGCCTATGTCGCTTGCCTCTGCGGCATCGAGCAGCGTTGCCAGTTCTGTGTCGACTGGCAGAGCGCCGAGAAACGTCAACCCTTCTCGTTTAGCCATCTCCTCTCCTCCCTTGGTTGAAAAGACGTTGCTTATCTCGCCGCAACACGGGCATGTATAGCCGCTCATATTCTCGATCAGCCCCACGACGGGGAGATCGACAGCACGCGTGAACGAAAGGCACTTGATTGCGTCCAGCAGTGCCACCGCCTGCGGCGTGGTGACAATGACCGCCGAGACCTTTGAGCGAACAGGTGCCAGGTATTGCAAGAGTGATATGTGCTCGTCGGAAGTGCCTGAAAACTCCACTTCAGTTTCCCGACCAGACAGACGTCCAAAAGAGCGTCCACGAACCTGGTGGAGTGTCTATGATCAGATAGTCAAGCTCCCCCCATCTGACATCACCGAGAAGTTGACGGATCACTCCCTCCTTCTTTGGTCCTCTCCAGATAACGGAGTCGCTTTTCTTTTGCAGCATGAATGCTACGCTCATGCATGTCAACCTCGGATCACCTTGCTCGACATCCGCATAGACGGGGACCCATCCGTCGCTGCTTTGATAGACACCATGTCCGTCGAGTCCAAGCATACGAGGTATCGAGGGACCCGTCAGATCAATGTCCAGAACACCGACGCGAGGACGGGAAGGCAGAGCGTGGAGGCTAAGAGCGAGTTGGGTGGACACGGACGACTTTCCTACGCCTCCCTTTCCAGAGCAGACAATGATTATATGCTGGACCGTCTTGAGTCGTCGCGAGATCGGCGTTTCAGTCATCGCTGTTGTAAAAATGTCCTTAATCATCCCAAAGTAGCAGCATTGTAGATTTTCTCATTTGTTCCCTACTCTCGATACCTAAAACCTCACCATCCACCTCGACTCGGAGCCCTCTTTCATCTAACAAGCCTCTGCAGGACAAGACCCCAGCGGAGGGAAGATGAAAGGACAACAAACACGGGATACAAGCAAGGCATGAAAAGTGGTGGATAGGGAGAGGAAAAAGGGCGCGTTTAGCGATATTAAAAAAAAAAAGGAGATGAAAGGAACATGTGCCAATCGCGTTACGGGGGGAAATGAACATAAAATCCGGCAAAAACACCAGTCTGTATCAAATCGATGTCGGGCGCTAGTGGTGATAAGTTTCGTATGCGATAGGGAATTAGGCGGCCGCCCAAGACCTGAGGAAATTGGAACGGCGTGAAAGAAAAAAAAGCGTCCGTACTATACATATTCTGAGGCAATAACTTCATCGATGGTGGCGCGATCGTGGGTTATCCTGCGATGCAATGTCATCCAGAACGGTAGAGGAACCAGAGCGACTGTTTTTGGGCTTGAGTTGCGAGTGTATATGCAGCTGTGATGACGGTCCATCGATTGACTTGGCGCGTCAAGACCATTTCCTTTCGCTCCTTCATCTTCCCACTGGAGTATTCCGCGACCGACCATCCATGAAATGATATCCAACAACGACCGAGCACCCTCTGCAACTTCCTTCCGCCCCCAATCTCGGTCGCACTCGGGGCGTACCCCGCTCGAATAAAAGAAACAAGGGAATATAACGCCTTTACCAAATCTCGCCCTCCCTGCCACGAGTCGCACCGCGTTGCTGCCCCACCGCACCAGGCGCGTTAGCCTGCTGCTGGCGGGTGTGCGAACGGAGCCTACGCAATGCGTCTCAGCCGAATGAATCATGGACAAAGGGAACATTGTGAGGCACCTACATCCTATCGCTCGCGCGGTGTTCTTCCTCCTCTTGAACGACCTTACGCCTGCCAGCAGTGGCCTTCTGGCTGGCACCAGTGCTGCCGTCGTCAGGAGCACCTCGCTGGACACTCCAGTCGAAAACGTAATCATATTGGAATCCTTCGCGAACAAAGAGGTCGCGGAACAACTTGCGCAAGTACGAATAGTCGGGCTTGTCATCAAAGCGAAGGGCGCGAGTGTAATTCAAGAAGATGCCGAACTCGTTGGGGAACCCGCGGCAGAGAAGGTCCGTAGGTGTAGTCATCTTCTTCTCCATGATGCGGTCGTATTTTTGCTTCTTTGTGGCAGCCTTGAGTCCTTGCCACGGGAGGGCACCGCGGAGGAAGTACATGAGAACATAAGCGAGAGATTCTAAATCGTCGCGACGTGCTTGCTCCACACCCAAGTGGGTGTTGATAGACGTGTACCGAGCAGTACCAGTCAAGTTCTTGTTCTCTCTGTAGGGAATGTGGAGATGGGTCTTGGGGTCACGGAATTTCTTGGCCAACCCAAAGTCGATAACGTTGACCTGGTTGCCTCGTTTCCCGATACCCATTAAGAAGTTGTCTGGCTTGATATCACGGTGAATAAAGTTGCGGGAGTGAATGTACTCGATGCGAGAGATCTACAAGGATATCAATGGACGAAAAGACGCATCAACAAGGATGAAGGCTACCAGTTGGTCGGCGAGGAGCAAAACTGTCTTGAGACTAAACTTGCGGTTGCAAAAGTTGAAAAGGTCCTCGAGAGAAGGGCCGAGGAGGTCGAGGACCATTGCATTGTAATCGCATTCGGTGCCAAACCATCTAACAAAGGGGACACCGACACCGCCTGCCAAAGTCTTATAGACCTTGGACTCGTACTCGAGCTGGGGGTGTTTGGCCTTGACAGACTCGAGTTTGATGGCGACCTCTTCACCCGAGATGATGTTGATGCCAAGATAGATGTCGCCTGTGAATTGTCAAGAGAAATGCAAGCAGACAGAGAGCGGCCACGCACCAAAGGAACCTGAACCGATCTTCTTTCCAAGTCGGTACTTGCCACCGACTCGAAGGTCTAGTCTGTGGGCGGGGGTTTCTGCCATTTGGATACAAAGCGTTGACTGGAAGGGAGAGAGTAAGTAAGAAAGAGTAGACGAAAGAGAGGAAGGCAGGAGGCGGTGCGGTAAGCAGGGTGGCTAATAGGATGCAAGTGGCTGACGCCTGCGGAAGGTTTGCAGGGTACACCAATGGCCAAATAAAAACGAGAAAATTAGAGGGAGCGACCTCTTGATGGCGCCCGTCGACCGAAGGGTCAAACGGAGGCTCAACAAGGCAAAACGTGGTGCCCTCGAGGCGTCAAAGCCGTCAAATGCTGTGGCAAGGCAAAGGGGGTGGGGGATAAAAGGCAGAGCTCACCGAGGTGGATAAAGATGAGGAGAAGATGAGGGGAGGATGACGGGGGAGATGAGGAATGGAGAGAAGAAGAAAGAAGAGAAAGAGAGGGAGGAGGAGGAGCAGAACAACACGTGAGAAGAAAGCGGAGTTTGAAATACTTTGATAATCGCACAAGCGTATGCTAATTTGGATGGGTGATACAACCATCGTCGAGCGGACTTTGTACTCGTCTCTTTCGTTCCCTCCACGTAGTCTCTCTTTTTCCAATGGCATATCCTCGCCATCACGATCCTTACCACAATGGCCCGGCGCCCAACCACGGCTTGGTCCCTGACTACCCGCCCGTCCCAATCAACCACACTCAGTACAACGAGTACGATACCCAGTGGGACTCGAAGTCTGCCCACTCTATGCATAGCAGCAACTATCATGGCTCTCAGGTCCATCTCAATCCCGAATACGACATGAGCCGTACAAACCTCCACTATGGTCCGAACTCCGTGGGATACCATGCGTATCAACCTAACTACCCTCCCATGCAATCCCTTCAACTGGTCAGAGAAATGAGCGCAGGCTACTCCGTCGCAAGAGAGAAACTCATGAAACGTCGATCCGTTCGCCAAGTCGAGCTACAGAACGGCAACCTAGTGATCGACGTACACGTACCAAGCCACATCATCCCCAAGTCGATGTCCAATCTGGAGGAAATGACAAAGATGAGGTATACAGCTGCTACTTGTGACCCAGACGACTTCATGCGTAAAAAGTACTCCCTTCGTCCCTATTTATATGGCCGTCGTACAGAACTCTTCATCGTCATGACAATGTACAATGAAGACGAAGTTCTCTTTGTCAAAACTATGAATGCGTATGCTCTGATTCCTACTCAATGACTTCGTTTATCATCTTTCTCGCAGAGTTATCAAGAATATCTCCCACCTTTGCAGCAGGAATCGTTCCAAGACCTGGGGTCCGGAGGGCTGGAAGAAAGTGGTCGTTTGTATTGTATCCGATGGACGTAACAAGATCAACAAACGTACCCTACAAGTTCTTACTCTAGTACATTCGCGCGTTTTTTATTGCGTTTGTTTCACTAACATCGCGCTAGATGGGCTGTTACCAAGAAGGAATCGCCAAGGACTCTGTTGCAGGTAAAGACGTGACAGCCCACATCTTCGAGTAAGTGCTTGTCCTACTCTTACTTGGCCATCGGTAGAGAATGCCACCATCATCTCAGATACACCACAAATGTCGTCGTGACAGAAACTGGCGAAGTCGCTTCCGGTTCCTGCCCAGTTCAGGTTCTCTTTTGTTTGAAGGAACAGAACAAGAAAAAGCTGAATAGTCACCGTTGGTTTTTCAATGCATTTGGTCCTTTAATCAACCCAAATGGTGCGTGATGCTCGTTCCAGTATCCACTGAGAAAAAAACATTGTTACCAGTTTGCATACTCTTGGATGTTGGAACAAAGCCGACTGGCACCTCAATCTATGAGCTTTGGAAATGTGAGCAACAGTTATTGTCTCTTTCCTGGTTGACACGTTATACAGGCTTCGATACACATTCAAACGTTGGAGGTGCTTGTGGAGAGTATGTCGTCTAATTGAATACTAGACCTAAAATCATGGAACTCTACCCAGAATTTGCGTCGACACTGGTCGAGGTTGCTCCCTGTTACTCACCAGTCCTTTAGCGGCGTCGCAGAACTTCGAGGTATGGTCCACTTTGTTCGTCTCCGCTTTATCTAATAGGAATATTTAGTATAAAATGTCCAACATTCTCGATAAGCCACTTGAAGTATGTCAACCGTTGCTCGATCTATTCATTCACCGTAACTGTGACAGAGCGTTTTTGGGTACATTAGTGTGTTGCCCGGTGCTTTCAGCGCATATAGATATAAGGCTCTTTTGAATGGACCCGATGGCAGAGGGCCACTTGCATCGTATTTCAAGGGCGAGGCAATGCATGGCGGAGGCATAAGCAACGTTGGACTCTTCGGTCAGTTCATTGTCTTTTCAGTCTCCTTTCGGATAGCTGTTTACGCGCCCGTCAGAACGTAATATGTATCTCGCCGAAGATCGTATCCTGTGTTTTGAAATTGTGACAAAGAAGCATGAGGGTTGGGTGTGAGTTCTTCCACCCGAGTATCAGCATGCCAACTGAGTATTTGCAGTTTGAAATACGTGAAGAGTGCCAAGGCTTCTACCGATGTCCCTACAACGGTTAGTCAAAGACTTCTTATTTCTACATTTTACGTTGACTCTCCACCAGGTTCCCGAGTTTATTTCACAACGCCGCAGATGGTTGAATGGATCGCTTTTTGCTTCGATTCATTCAACGATGTTTTTCTACAAGATTTGGACGTCAGGGCAGAATCCTATCCGAATGCTCGTTCTACAGGTATTTTAACCTATTCTGGTCCAATTCCAACCCCATAAAGCCTTAATTCCGCGTCATTCAGATCGAATTCATCTACAATGCTGTTCAATTACTTTTCACTTGGACATCTCTTGCCAACTTTTACCTTGCCTTTTTCTTCGTGAGCACTCAGATTAAACATTTTCTTCAACGTGTTGAGTAGCGATTAGTTGGTTTCATCTGCAACAGCACCCGGCGACAACAACGCCTTTAACTTCCTTAGTTCGGGAGTTGGTCAAATCATCTTTGAGGTGTTCTTGAAGGTTTGCTAGTCAATGCGTGCATACAGTTCATGACTCTGACAAACGCCCAAGTTATACATCGCCCTTTTGTTTGTTACGACAGTGTGTTCACTTGGGAATAGGCCTCAGGTTCGTCGGTCACGAATTTGTAATGACAAACTGCTGAATTACTTATAAGGGATCGAAATGGATTTATGCACTTGCCATGATTCTCTTTGGTTTGTGCAATGTCATTACGTTATGGTGTGCAGGTTACACTGTTTACTTGGCCGTTCCGCACACCGTCGCTGGCTGGAAGAACATTGGCAAGTATGTGCAAACCTTCTCTGAAAATTTATGTATTTGCTAAAGGTCATAAAGTCTAGTGGCTACCAATCAAGCGTTCCGCGAGATTGTAATTTCCCTCGCTGCAACATATGGCCTCTACTTCATCTCCTCGTTTATGCATCTGGAGCCATGGCATATGTTCACTTCGTTCATCCAGTACATGTTCCTCCTACCGAGCTGTGAGTTTGTTCCCAAGGCACCTTGTGTTAAAAATATACTGATCCAATTGTGAAAGATGTGAACATCTTGAGTGAGTAGTTGGTTTTACAACTAACTGACATTATATAACACTTTAAATTGTTCGTTAGTGATGTATGCTATGTGCAACTTGCACGATGTCACATGGTATTGAGCTTCCTTTCCCTCGATTGCCAGCGGATGCTTACATTACATAGGGGTACTAAAGGTGACAACACTGTTGCAAAGGACCTGGGTGGTGCGAAGAAGGTCAAGGGCGACGGTGGGAAAGAGATGATGGAAGTAGAAATCCCCACTGTCCGTGAAGATGTTGATCAGTTGTGGGCCGCGTCACGCGCCGCGCTTAAAGTCAAACCTCTCGAGACCAAGGAACATCGTGACGCAGCCACTAAACAGTCAGATCATGATCGTAGCAGTCGTACGAATGTGGTCCTCACATGGGTTGCTACCAACATGCAAGTAACATCTTTCGTTCATTGTTTCTTTCTATTAACAAACGATTGCGTAGGGTCATGATCCTTGTCTTCACATCCTCGGGCTTTTTGAATTGGGTAGACAAGCATGTTGAAAAGACGCAATCGTCCAACTTTAATCCATACCTTAGCTTCCTTTTCTTTGCTCTGTAAGTGCGGTTATGGCCTGTGACGCGTAGTGCTGATGTTATTTTATCAAGCGCTGGACTGTCAGCTATTCGTTTCCTTGGTTCCTTACTATACCTGATTTTCAGGTTTTTTGGATTCTGAAGAGTCATGCTTTACCACAAGCAAGACACAGATCCCCAACCACCTTCAATATGAGTTTTCACGCCATTGAATTATTCTGTATGTAGTGGTGATATCCCTATTACTATGGATTCTGTACCATTATATTTTCGGATTTGTGTCGTTCTTGGTTCGAGGTATTACTTCTCTCCCATGGTTTGTAGACCAGACCAGTGTCACTCACTTATTTAGAACCATAAGAGCTAGTTCGGATTGGTTTTGAAGATGCTACTGTGTCGGCATGGAGCCGTACTACGTCGGCTATGAGTGGCGGCTAGGCACTCTGCCGCGCTCTGTCTCAATCTGACTGTGAATACCGATCTGCAACATCGATATATATGGCAGAGTGCCCAGCCACCACTCATAGCAGCATCTTCAAAACCAATCCGAACTAGCTCTAAACAAGCAACTTGAATTCAAAATGCCTGATTTTAAGCGCGTCTCCGAGGTTATTCGACCCGAACGAACTATCATTTGACGGCAAATGTACAATTTTGATCATTTCTCGAATAACCGCTGAGCTACGTAATTTTTAACTTCGGATCCACAAGGACTTGCACCCTAATCCCTCAGCTACAAACGATAAACGATGGTGTCAAAATCCGTGGTTAATCGCAACTTTGTCACGGGTTGTCACACGCCGTGTTAAGGGTCCGTCATATTCCGATCTAACTATGCAGTTGAGTCTTGCGAAAAGCCGGCAGTGGCGAAAGTGGAGCGTGAATCCTGATACGTGAAACCACAGAGGGGTGACATCCCAGTTTGGTTGTCTTGTCACGCTAGAATAAGTTTTCGTTGAATAACATCCCGTTTTCGTTCGTAAATAAACGTCCTGACACCTTGGTTACCCACCAGCGGACCCTTTAGACATGCCTCAAGCGAACCAGAACATGGCGCGTACCGGATCTCTTTGGATCTGATTCTCAATGGTTGTACACAACACGATTTTAATTGTTCTAAGGGTTCTCGACATGCAAGTACACTATCTGCTAGCTGCTCTGGGTGTCTGATCATTAAAACATATAAAATTGCGAGCTGGGGATGGAATGTGCATCTGCTGGTGACTGTGCATTTCGTGTCAAATGATAATATATGACTCCGAAGAGATCCCTGCCAGGTGATTGATGTCCCTGTCTCGCACTGGGCTATTCGTTGGAAAGGTTTAGCCCACACGGATAAAACTAGACACGCGTACACATCAATCATCATATAGAACGTCATCTCAGAATTTGGAAACACGTTATCGTTCCCAAATCGCAGACGCCATGTCAGTCCGTAGTCAAAAAATAGGATCATCTTTTCATGAGAGATGTGTGCACTGTCTAGACCCATCTAATAATGTCCGAAGTTCCTAACCAGAATGGTTTCAGAGTCACTGGGAGATCAAGCCC
>JBBPMM010000847.1:0-12196 GCA_038090335.1 Solioccasus polychromus
GTCTCAGCACGCAAACAAGGGAGTGAAGCTGGCACCAACATCATCGTAATTAAATTGTTCGGCAGGCGCACTCGATGGAACCGCCTATATGCTTGTGAGAACTGCTCGGCTCGAAACAGAAAGGACAGGTCGTACCTCGAGAACGTCGTCGTCGTCTTTGCCGCGATCCAGTGCCTAAGATAGTGTCTGTAAGTATACCCACATTCCGGAACGTAAGATACATACTTGGAATGGACCATACGAGTCCGGGAGGATATCACTCAGGTCGCGGATGGTGATTTTTCCGTCTCCTCGTCCAATTGCAAGATGGCTACTGTTCGAAGAGATGGCAATCGGGTATGTCGTATTATTCTCCTCGATGTCGGGGATGATCCGAGCAAGTGTGGATGTGTCATGGAAGGAGACGGCGTTGCCGAAATGGGTCGAGATGAATTTTCCGTTTGGAGCGACACAGAGGCAAGGGAATCCTATGCCTTGAAATTCAAATTCTGCCAGTAGGGTGCCAGTCGAGGCATCAAACGACTGGATTTTCTTGTGTCGTGATGCAGCGGAAATTTTTTGCCCGTCATGTGACCAGGCGAGGCCGAGATTGAAAACCGGGATTGGTGCACTTTGGATAGTGACAAGTTTGTCACCATTGCGAGCATCAAAGACGCCAATCGAGTATCCAAGGCAGGCAGTAGCGATTTGATCACCATTCGGTGAGAATTTGACCGCAATGATCGATTTGTCATGTTTGAGTGGTCCAAGCAGTCGCCCGCCAGTGGGCACACTCCAAACGTTCATTTCATTCTTGTTAGTTCCAGTCACGAACGCCGTCGAATCCGGGGACACGTCGACGCCGCACACTTCATTCCCACGCTCAACTTCGACGACCTTTTCCCTGATCTCTGCATCCCAAACAGTCGCCCCATCAGAGGGCCCACAGACGATCCACTTGCTATCCGTCGATGCTAAAATAGAGCGCACCTGGATTCCGGTTCGTCTCGCTACCTCTTGTCCATCTGCAAGTCGCCATTGATAAAGTCCATTTCCGGTCCCGGCCAAAAGATGTATTCCGTCTGGATGAAAGGCAACACTCCTCACCCAAGAGTCGTCACTGGTCTTAAGAATCATTGATTCATCTGACCAACCTGTCAGCATCACTCGGTCGCTTCAGAACCCACGCACCCGCCCTAGTCGAAGTCATTTTCACCAGAGTTTAGAACTTGCGGATAAAGGATCGAGGGAGAGGTTTGCTGGTGGTGCGCAAAGTCGTTCTATCCCCACGTTCATGATCCCACCAACACGGATGCCTCGTGGCCGGGGCGCTTATCCTTGTTCGGATCCAGTGCGCGCTGTCAGTTTCACATACACACCTTCCTCATTGTTAACGCTGGCGGCCACTATCTTCAGTACACGATCTTGAGACGTGACAATGGTTACAGGCGCTCATCATGAAACCATCTCACTAATGGCCTCATCCTCGTCGGACGTGATCTTCTGGATACAAAAGAAGCCATTCGTACACTGGCGACGGAATTCAACTAGAAAATAGAACACCGGACGTATCTCAATCTAATTTTCGTATTTTCCCCGGTAATCTTGGGGACGACACTGCCACTGTCACTTTTTCAACGGTATGCTTTTATCCGCGTCGTTTATTACACACTGCTGACACTGACCGTGCTGATCCCCGTTGCGGCATTGACTCATCCATCCGTGTATCAATCTCGCGCGCCGATCTTCATCAACCGTTTATGTATGATGCATTCTCACGTCTCAAGGAAATGAGCATAGTCACATCTCATTTGCAATTTTTACTTGATCTTCTCGCCAACGTACTCATTCGCACCTGCACCACCCTTGGTCACCAACACGCCTGTACTACCCGACGTAACCGCCCACGTGGCCAAGCCCGCATTCAGACGCACTTTCATGAGCGTCGTCGGTAGTGCATTGTGGGACGTTTGCAAGGGCACGATCAACGACGCCATCAAGCCATTTGCGAATTCCACGTTGGAACCGCTCGCGGGCAGCGTCAAGATGGCCAGCGCGAACCCGCTCGGCACGTCCGCGGGCCCGTTCCGCCGACTCGGTGCTTTACCGACCGCGTTTTCAAGGGTATGTCCCGAGTTTGGTTTCCTTTTCAATGTGACGATCGGTTCGTGTAGATGATGCAACGTTGCCAAACACGGACGTGTTGACAGGATCGCCGACCAATCTGTCTTTTCTACTCTGGGACAGAGTGTATCACAAACACGGCGATTTCGAAGACGCACTGCGGTTGCTCCGTGCAGCGCATCTTGCTATACGCATCCGCGCTCGGGAAACTACAGTCATTTCTGAGGTGCATCGTATCTTCGCGCGCCGGGAGATGTAAATGCTGATCCTTGACACAGCGCGGCCCTGGACGACGCGTCTGTACATTTCGGACAGAGCGCGACGGTACGCACGTTGGCTGATGCAGTAACCCAATGACCTTAGCTCGTCAGCGGCGTTGTATGCGACGCCCTCGGTGCCTCGTTGAGCACCAAGACCCCGTCCAGTGTCATCACTGCTTTTGTCGAGAACAGAGAAGAACCCGTGGGTAGGGACGGACAGTGACAAGACCATACGCCGTGCTCGTCCGCGCACGTGTAAATCTGGCGCGATTGGAAAGGCGGTATGCGTGCGTTCGATCGTGTTGGTGCATCGTGGTATGGTGTGTATATCCTGTCCTGCCCTGCCCCTCTTTTTTTAGTGAACGACGTTGATGAGGATTTAAATAGCGGCATGTAGTGCATGTTGTGGATCAACCTGTGTCAGCGGGCAGGGACGGATCCGTACGCAGTCGTATCGGGACACATCGACGACGTGTTTCGTCTAGTCTCCGAGGGGTTCAAATCTGGTCCCCAAGGTGCGTTTTTCCATTTACGATTCGATTGTTTAGAAATGCGAACAGGGGCCAGATGGGTATTTCAGAGGCGCGATTGGCACCCTCGCATTGATCCGGCCCTCGCGCAGGTCCTCGACGTGTTCG
Source organism: Solioccasus polychromus (assembly GCA_038090335.1). Classification (NCBI taxonomy): domain Eukaryota; kingdom Fungi; phylum Basidiomycota; class Agaricomycetes; order Boletales; family Boletaceae; genus Solioccasus; species Solioccasus polychromus. The sequence continues at coordinate 3,002 of JBBPMM010000847.1, forward strand.
AGATAGAGGCGTATCCATGCTACATCGATACCCCAATGCGCGATGCTGTACCCAGCATTGGCATTCATCTCATACAAAAAGACCAGCCAGGGGTGCTCGATTGTACGCTCGATTGGCTCTCCAACGAGATTGCCCACGAGTCGACATTGTACGCTGCCCTCAATTTCTTTGTCCTCTTGACCTGGTCCTGAGCCATCTGCGCCACCATAGTCGCGACCCCCAAGATCTCTTCTCTACGCCAGATCCAAGTCTAGGATGTAAAACAGCACCCTCGTTTGCGCGTGCAGGGCACTCTGATCTGCACCACACTGTCAACCCTCGTCGCACTCGCCAAGTCGAGCACCACCCCGCTCGTGTACGTTGTTCTACTCGGCATTATTTCAATCCATTTCCAGAACATTGCGATGTCCCATCCGTCCGACCCTCGATCGAGCCGTGACCCCGTTCAGGATGTCATTCTCCACCTGTACATGACATCCGTCGTCATGTCCGAATCTACTATCCCTACGTCTCGTCGTTTTCGTTCAACGCCGTCTCATCCTCTCTAGGACATCGCCCACGAGTTTGTCCAGACGGCCTCGCATCCGTCATCTTCCCCACCATGGAAAAGTTTCCTCTCCCGAATACTCGTGCGCCGGTAGGTTCACTCCATACACCGGTCCCTGCTCACCTTTCCCCAGTGGTTGCCTACTTTTTGATCGCATACACCCACCCTGTCGACACACCTTCATCTCCGGATCCCCGCCCGAGTTTATTGTCACGACCATCTCGGGCGTTTTGGCGCTCCTCCTCGTAGCCAACACGACTGACATCGACTACCGCATTGCACTCTCATGACCGTGCCTACGACGTGGCCGTTCATGGCGCTCATCAACGCCCTCCTGACCCTCCTCGTCAAAGAGACAAATGGCGACACAACCACGCACCTCGTGTGCACCCTCCTGTAGACCATGCCGGATTTAACCCCCCTCCCCCTCAAGGGCATCACGCCCGCTCATTGCGAGCCTTTGCCACGGGGAGCAAGAAGCAACTTTCGAAAACGCCACATGCGAAACGCGTGTCCATGCAAGCGACGGCCTGCTCCACCGGGCGTCGGGGGCCGCGATCCTGTCTGCGCTTGCGACGATCTCCTGCGGGACGTCTGTCAATTTGATTAGCGACAAGTTGAGCATCGTCGTGCGAGCACGGGCGACGGACGCGCTGGGCGTGTTGATGCACAGTGAGCCGTGCGTGGATCCGGTCATGACGGAGCTCACTGGTGGACGACGAGCGAGCGAGGAAGAGATCGCGGCGAGCTGTGTGTTGGTGTCAGCCACGTCGTCGCGAGTTGCAGTCGTGCATGGCGGAGTGGGTGGGGGCTACGAGGTGCCGAGAGACGTGGTTGTCGAGTCGGTGCACGTAGGTCCCGTGGCGTTTTTTTGCCCTAGGGGGACGGGGTTTCTGATGCACGGACAGATCACTGTATATTCAGGCCATGGCGAGTCTGGTGGTGACGGATCCGCATTCTCGTTCAAGTCGGCCGTCGAGCGAGGTCCGTTTTGCTCTTGAACGGTCGATAATGACGTGTATATGGTGCCTCTGGAACGCCTCTGTCGGCGATCGCGTCGCATGTGATCCTGGCAGTGCTCCCACTCGACGACGAACGTGCCCCTGGAGCGAGCGAGACGAAACTGGGCGTGTTGAGGTGCGTCGCACTCAAGGTCAAGGAGAGCATGGTGGGCGAGCAGCCGGTGGCGGCGAGGCCGGCGAGGGATCCGATAAGGGTGTTAAAAGCAATGGCAACAGACGAGGAGTGCTTTGAATGCCGAAACAAGACCTAGTGTAGAGGTGTCAAGTTGCAATGCTCCTTGATGCACACGTTGGAGCTACTGTAAATCGAACCAGAAAGATAGTCGGTTCCGTTGCCATGGGTACACAAATAACAGGGATGTAAGCAAAAAATTCTCCAGGATATCTGCCAGTACAGCCGTGTCTTGAAGTAGATTTAGCCTGCCTGCGCACCCAACTCGCTCTGTAACGTCAACCATGTCCATGCGTCCCGTCCTCTGTGCCTGAGCCGAAACACCTACATCGGGGAAGCGGGATTACAAGGGCAGGTCTTCCAGACAGTTGCTGTTGCGATCTGTTCATACTCACGACACAATTGAAATCAAAGAACGCACCATTACATGGACGTTCCCAGTAGAGGGATGGGATGCCTCATTCGCCTGTTGTGCCTGGCAGACAGTCACACAGTTTATCAAATCCAGAACAAGTGAACTTACAGGAGTGACAGGCAATGCCGTGTTTGCATTTGCAGAGCCTTGTCCGCCGGTAGCAGTATTCGTTTTCTTCGTTGCCCTTACTTTGTGCTGCTTCTGTTCAATTGACAATGAGCATATACATGAAAACCAAAGGACGGTGGACTTGCCGGAATTCCCGTGGCCGCTTGCTATGAGAATATGTCAGGCATAATGCACTCTCATAACTTTCGAGGAATGCTTACATGCTTGGCCTGACCTGGCGCAAATGTCGAGCGGCCTTGCCGTGCAATATTCGTTCTTCTCGACAACTGGGGGTCGGATCGGGCCTCAGGAACCTCATGAGCACTGTTGGGGTGATGCAAAGTCCGTGTATCATCTCTCCACCGCAACTTTGAGCGTATCCACCTTCCGACCGCTCGACGTTGCCTCGGCTCGATTGGCTGAATGTCGACAGGTGGTTCCTCCGGATTTGAGGTCAGATCGGGGGGGAAAGTCGTAGTCAACGGCTGCGACGTGACGTCCGATGAACCGGGCTGTGGTTGTGGTACTTCGGGCTCGTGTGGGTCGTCGGATGATGACGAGGGAGCCTTTAACGGTCTCAGCACGCAAACAAGGGAGTGAAGCTGGCACCAACATCATCGTAATTAAATTGTTCGGCAGGCGCACTCGATGGAACCGCCTATACGCTTGTGAGAACTGCTTGGCTCGAAACAGAAAAGGACGGGTCGTACCTCGAGAACGTCGTCGTCGTCTTTACCGCGATTCAGTGCCTAAGATAGTGTCTGTAAGTATACCCATGTTCCGGAACGTAAGATACATACTTGGAATGAACCATACGAGTCCGGGAGGATATCACCCAGGTCGCGGATGGCAATTTTTCCGTCTGCTCGTCCGGTTGCAAGATGACTACTGTTCGAAGAGATGGCAATCGGGGATGTGGTATTACTCTCCTCGATGTCGGGGATGATACGGGCAAGTGTGGATGTGTCATGGAAGGAGATGGCGTTGATGATACAGGTCGAGATGAATTTTCCATTTGGAGCGACGCAGAGGCAAGGGTATCCTATGCCTTGAAATTCAAATTCCGCCAGCAGGGTGCTAGTCGAGGCATCAAATGACCGGATTTTCTCGTCCTTGAATGCAGCGGAAATTTTTTGCCCGTCATGTGTCCAGGCAAGGCCAGGATTGTAAACCGGGCTTGGTGCACTTTGGAAAGTGACAAGTTTGTCACCATTAGTGGTGTTCAGGAAGAGATTTCAGAGAAAAAAAAAGGTTATAATAGACTTCAGAGAGTGCTGAGAGCTCTCTGTAGCCACTGCTGTGCGCAACGATTTTTGGCGCTGAATTTGAAACTCAGAACAGCTCCGATGAGAAAAATAGATTAGCTGATGTGTCCGAGTGATCACAAAGTCACATGACCAAAATCTAATCTAATCTAATCGCACTCGTGCGTGATCACGAAGCCACATGACACTAATTCACTTTTTTTTAATTTTAAGTCCTGACAGTCACGTGACCACAAAATGACATAGTGAGTGCATGCAGACACGTTTGTTTGTGTACCCGTGCTCACATGCAAATGCCAGGAAACTGGGGTGAGTGATCGCGAGATGGTGGAGGCTGAGATGGCAACAACAAGCGAGCTTGTGCACACATGCAGATGCTATCATGTTCACATATGTCTTCATAGTCACACACACACTGTGAAATGCAGTCAGAGGGCAAGGATGAAAATGCAATGACGAGGGAGCTGAGAATGGTGAGAGCATGAGCAAGCACACACACACACACAGACGCCATTGCATTTGTGTATGTGTTTATGCCTGCCCATGTATGGATGTGATCGAAGGGCAAAGATTAAATGGTACAGGCAGGGCAATGAAGTGGGGTGAGGGCAAAGGCAGAGGCAGGATGAGCGCAGGACAATAGTGGGGTGAGAGTAGAGGCCAGGGCAGGGCAACAGTGAAACCAGGAAGAGCGTGAGGGCAACTAGGGTGAGAGCCACTGGGATAAAGCTGAGGCGAAAGCAAGGTGAGGGCAAAGGCAGAGGCATGATGAGCGCAGAAGTTGGGATGAGAGCGGGGTGGAGGTGCCAGAGTGGGGCAATGGTGAAACTGGGTGAGGGTGAAGGCGGAGGCAGGATGAGTGTAGGAGTTGGGACAAGAGCAGGGTGAGAGTAGGGGCGTGGGCACAGCAACAGCGGGGAGTAGGTGCCAGGGCAGGGCAACAGTGAAACTGGGGAGAGTGCGAGGACAACTAGGTGAGAGCCACAGAGATGAAGCTGAGGCAAAAGTGGGGTGAGGGTGAAGGCAGAGGCAGGATGAGTGCAGAAGTCAGGATGAGAGTGGGGTGAGAGTAGGGGTGTGGGTGCAGCAACAGCAGGAAGTAGGTGCCAGGGTGGGGTAATAGTGAAACCAGGGAGAGTGTGAGGACGACTAGGGTGAGAGCAACAGGGATGAAGCCGAGGTGAAAGTGGGATGAGGGTGAGGGCGAAGGCAGGATGAGCATGAGAGTTGGGATGAGAGCAGGGTGAGAGTAGGGGTGTGGGCATGGCAACAGTGAGGAGAGTGTAGGGGCCAGGGTGGGGCAATGGTAAAACCAGAGAGAGTGTGAGGGCAAGGACCAGAGGGATGAGACCGAGGGTGGGCTGAGGCCAAGAGCAAGGTGACAGTGGGGTGAGAGCAGAGGCGTGGGCGCAGGACAGGAAAGAGAGAGTAAGGGTGAGGGCCACAGCAGGATGAGGCCAAAAGTGAGGGCGAGGGTGATGTCATATGTGGAGTGGGTGAGGGTTGGGCAAGAAGGTGGTGAGGTTTAGGTACCACAGGTACCAGTTGGTGAGTGGTAAGAGTGGGGACTTTGCATGTTGAATAGACTGAAAGGTGGTTGAATGGACTGCTAGTCCTGGCCACCTGGGGATAGTCTGAGGGTAATTGGGGAGTGAATATGTTCACCCCAGAGGGACTCTATTGGAGTAGGGTTAGTCCTAGAACGAAGTAGGGTGCATACAAAGCAGTCCGGTCATATTCCGGACTGTCATAGGTAGTAGTCCGGGCGTCGTAGAGTGTGATGAGGTGTGAAGACTGGCAGTACAGTCCAGAAAACGGTGTGGTAGATGGTATAAATGGTGAGGGAGACGGTTTCCCAACGGTGACGGTAAGTGAGCAAACGGTAGCTGTCATTTCAAATGACGAATACAAAATTTTATAGTCTGGGTATACCCAGACTTCTAAGTATCATATGGAAGAAGTACCTGATGACATAACAAAAATGACACAAGGCCCAAACATCAAAAGAGACATCGAAGCCATGAGCGTAAGGGTCTAAGTAGTAGAAAGGACTTATGAAAAGAGTAATTGGATAATAAAAGGTAGGATAAGGGGTAGTCCGGGTGGATATACGTAGTAGTCCGACCAGTCTGTAGTAGACCGGGTGAATGAACACTCCGGACTATCGTTAGACATAAGGGAATGAAGTTAAATAAAAGAATAAGAAGAGTGTTGGAAATATAGAAAATGAAGGGATATACACATAGAGGTGCACCAACCTCTACAGCGCCATTTGTCAACAACATAAAATCAATACACACCCTACGATACCTCCTCTCTCCCCTATTCCTTTGTCCACAACTTGCCCCTTCGATCAAATTTCTGTTGACCTCATCACAGACCTGCCCCCGACCCAAGGTTTTGACTCCATCATGGTCGTGGTTGACCATGGTCTTATGAAGGGGGTAATCCTCTCCCCTTGCTCGAAGAACATCGACGCAGAAGGGGTTGCCCAACTCTTCTTTGAAAAGGTTTTCCCTAGATTTGGCCTCCACTCCTTGGTAATATCTGATCGAGGACCCCAGTTCACCTCGGCATTCGCTAGGGAATTATCTCAGATACTAGGATACGATCTAAAACTCTCTACTGCATACCATCCTCAAACTGATGGAGAAACTGAGAGAACAAACCAATCCCTGGAAACTTACCTCCGTATCTTTTCTGAAGGTCGACCTGACAAATGGGTTGATTTACTCCCTATGGCAGAATTCTCCCATAACGCCAACGTCCATGCTTCCACTAAGAAAACCCCATTCTCACTCATGTTCAGGTATGAACCGAGAGCCTATCCACCCCTAGGAAAAACATTTGTCCCTGCTCTGGAAAAACATTTGTCCCTGCTCTGGAAAAACGTCTTTCCTACTTGGAAGAAGCCCAAAAAGAAGCATTGGCTGCTCACGAAAACGCCGCTCGAATCATGCAAGAAAGGGTTTACTCCAAATTCAAACCTTGGAAAGTAGGCGATAAAGTGTGGCTAGAAGCTAAGAATCTCTACTTCCATCACACCTCACAGAAGTTACTACCTAGATGAGAAGGACCCTTTGAAATCACAAAGGTGATATCTCACACCGCTTACGAACTAAAACTTCCCCCTACCTGGAAGATCCACAACGTGTTCCATGCATCCCTCCTCTCTCCTTATAAAGAAACATCTGAACATGGACCTAACTTCTTAAAACCCCCACCCGAGGAGATAGAAGGCGAAGAAGAATGGGAGATAGAGGATATCCTTAGTCATTGAGGAACACGTGGATGGCAACAATACCTGGTAAAATGGAAGGGTTATTTGTACTCTGAAAATACATGGGAACCGGAATCCAACCTGGGAAATGCCTTGGAAGTACTGAATGACTATAAAAGACGATGAAACCTTTGAACTCCGATTCAACCATCTTTAAACTTGTCCTTCCACCATGTCTTCCAATGTCTCCACCCCCACTACCTTCATCCGTGTCTTCGCCCAATGGCTCCCTGACCACCACCGTCGCCTTCTTTACGCTGGTATCCTTGCAGACCCCCACACTATGTTCCTCCTTGAAAAAGATGGCCTCTGGGATTGCGCCATTACTCTTCAGGCACTTGTACGTTTGTATCACCAGACCCTTACCCATCACCTCCTCTACGAACGTCTCCACTCGGGGGCTTCTCATACCACTCAGCAAACCCTCGCTGACTCCCAAGCCCTCATCCATCATCATGTCCTCGACCTCCTTCATTACGAGGGATTTTGGGGTTTTGTTAACCGCATACCTAACTCCGCCCTTCAACATCTTCTTGTCCCCCTTATCACTTCCCTGACGCCATCTGAAGAGGATGTCTATGATGGCCTCATTTCTGTAAATACCTCCCATATCACTCCACGATTGGTTCCTGCCGGACCTTCCTACCCACCATCTTACTCCCAACATGCACCTACCCCACATCCCGCGTCCCCAATCTATCACCCAAGGACACCTACCCCTCCTTCCACCACCCCGTCAAGGACCCTTCGGCGAAGGGGTCGCAACCCCAGTCTGTACCCAAGAATGAGGATAGAGACTCTGCCCTCATCCACCTCCTCCTCTTCTTATGGGAGCCCGGTATCTCCCACCTTCCCTGCATCCCCTCCAGTCGACCAAGACGCCATTATCACTGATGCCTCCCCTGGTTCGCCCACGAACCCAATCAACGTCGAACATCCGCAGACTCCTCCTCGCCTTGGCCAGTGTTTCAAGTGCCAAGAATGGGGACACTGGCATGGGGAATGCATCAAATTCCGTTGTCCCTGCTGTTTCCTCTGGGCCCCAGGACACCCCACACGTCTTTGCAAGGGACTACCCTGCTCCTCTTGTGGGAAGACTAATCATCTGCGAGGATATTGTCCTCTTTCATCAGGAAACAACCCTCTGGTGAGCGAAGACGATGTTTGAAAGGGACTTCAAACACCTAGTGGGGGGGTAATGTTACGAGTAGGACCCCTATCCATTTTACCTTTACTTAAGCATTCCCTTTTTCCTCACAGCACTGGAGCTGTGCATCTCCTTTTCTAGTATCATACTCCAGAACTTTCTAGAAGTATTCCTTTCCAATACATGGTCTGTGTACTTACTGGAGACCTATAAATACCCTGTCTTTACTCCATGTACTTTAGCTAGTTCTATGCATTCAAAGCTTAGTAACCAGCAAGCCACCTTAGGGTGAGACCCTGTTATCCAAACTGCCTCTAAACGCTCTACTGTTCATCGCTGTTGTCACTCAACGAGATCTTACCATACGATACGCCTTTGTCCAAGAAGGGACTCTCCTGCTAGTCGTCATCATTGTAGGGATCTGGCCTCACCATCGTCATCGACTCTACCACCGAGTCTACTACATCCATTACTAGCTAGGTTGCTAAGTCCTAGCATAACAGGGTAAGTCCATCGATGAGAGTTTGGAGGATGGGAAGTAGGGAAGGGGGAATACAATTTACAAAGAACCAGAACCCTTTGTTGTACATGACATCCAGTAGGTGATCCAGCATTTGCTGGACTGAGTGATCTATTGCCTGAGTGAAGGTGGAACTGATCCCTCTGTGCGAGCATTGGAAGAGGAGATCAGTTGTATATATCTGGTGATACAGGCACACCATCGCCTGTAGGGGAGTGGCTTGGGTTCAGAGGGGATTGTGTTCTATGGTGAACAAAGGGCAGGGGTGAGCGAGGATGGTTCCAAAGAGGATATGGTGGTAGGAGACAGGGAGATGTTCAGCATAGATAGCAAGGGTAGACATAGCAAAAGGTGATGGATGAATGGCATGTGGCAGATGGCTAAGTGGTTGAATTGGGGTTTCAAAGATGTTGATGTGTTTTATACTCCTCAAGTACCTCAGAGGCATTCCCTAGATTGGACTCAGGTTCCCAGGTGTTCTCAGCAGAGGAATATCCCTTCCATTTGACAAGATATTGTCGCCATCCTCACATTCCTCAGTGATTAAGAATGTCTTCGACTTCCCATTCTTCCTCTTCTTCTATCTCTTCTGATGGTGGTTTTAAGAAATTGGGGCCATGTTTGGGAGTTTCCCAATAGGGTGATAAGAGTGATGCATGGAAAACATTGTGGATCATCCTTGATGGGTTTAGACGGAGTTCGTAGGTCAGGGTGTATAT
>JBBPMM010000848.1:0-12190 GCA_038090335.1 Solioccasus polychromus
CCAGTAAGATTGCGTTTGCTCATGGGTGCAACTTACAGGACAACCTCATCCTTCGCTGGGGGCCATGGTGGTATCTTTCACACCCACACTCTTGTGGCCCACAACTTCTGGTGGCCTGGTCTTGCAACCTTTGTCTGCCACTTTGTCTCTGGCTGTGCCATCTGCCAACAACATAAGGTCAACACCCATCCCATGGTTCCCCCGATTACCCCCATTCCGTCTGCCGCTTCTCGCCCCTTTGAACAAGTTTCTGTCAACCTTATCACCGACCTTCCGATCTCTCGTGACTTTGACTCCGTTATGGTCGTGGTCGACCACAGACTTATGAAGGGGGTAATTTTCACTCCTTGCTCCAAAACCATCAACACGGAGGGAGTAGCTCAACTGTTTTTAGAAAAAGTCTTCCCTCGTTTTGGTCTCCATTCTACCGTCATCTCGGATCAAGGGCCCCAATTCACATCTGCCTTCACAAGAGAGCTAGCTTGCCTCCTCCAATATGATGTCCGCCTTTCAACCGCATACCACCCACAAACTGATGGGGAAACTGAGCAAGCGAACCAGTCCCTAGAAACCTATCTTTGTATATTCTCTGAAGGACGCCCAGATAAATGGGTGGACCTACTTCCCTTAGCTGAGTTTTCCTACAATTCTAATGTCCACACGTCCACTCAAAAGACCCTGTTTTCCCTTATGCTTGGATATGAACCTCAGGGATACCCCCCCCTCAGAAAGATGTTTATTCCTGCTCTGGAAAAACACCTTACCCTCCTTGACGAAGCCCGGAAGGAAGCACTTGCTGCTCACAAGAATTCTGCCCGGATCATGAAGGAATGGATCTTTTCCAAATTTAAACCCTGGAAAGTCGGTGATAAAGTGTGGCTGGAAACCCGAAATCTCCGCTTCCCCCATAACTCCAAAAAACTCCTCCCTCGACGAGAAGGTCCATTCGAGATCACAAAGGTGATTTCCCCTATTGCGTATGAACTGAAACTCCCTCCTTCTTGGAAAATTCATAATGTATTCCACACCTCCCTCCTCTCACCTTACCGTGAAACTCCCGAACATGGTCCCAACTTCCTAAAACCTCCGGTGGAAGAAATAGAAGGAGAAGAGGAGTGGGAAATCGAAGACATCATTAATCACCGAGGAACATGCAGTCGACAGCAGTATTTGGTCAAATGGAAGGGTTATTCCTTCGCCGAAAACACCTGGGAACCTGAATCCAACTTGGGAAATGCATCCAAGGTCCTAGCCAAGTATAAAGTTTGACGCCATCTTTAGAACTCCTCCAGGCTATCCTTAACCCACTCTTACTTCCTCAGTCTCGTCATTTACTATGCCTTCCCTCACCATCTTTGCTGAACGTCTCCCTGCATCCCTTCATCGCATTCTATATGGCACTGTTCTCGCTGATCCCCACCCCCTCTTCGCAGTAGAACACGACCCCCTTTGGGCCCAGGTGGATTCTCTTCATGCCATGGTATGCCTTTACCACCAACTCTATACTACAGATCTTCTCCTCCAATGCTCCAATGCTGGGGGCAACACTGTTTTCGCCTGTGCCATAGACCACCCCCTCCAACAGACGTTGGATTCCTTACTGGATGTCATGCATCAGGAAGGATTCTGGTTTTTTGTAAATCAAATTCCTCCTTCCCTCCTCCCCACTCTCTCCTCCCTCATTGACAGCCTGTCTCCCTCTGAGGAGGATCACTACAGGGGCTTCCCTATCACTACCACCGACTCCATTCTACCATGATTCCTCCATAATGTCGCTTCTCCAACATCATTGGCTTCTCCTCCTCTTCCTACTCCCACTCGCCAGAGATGCCGCTGCCAATGCCGATGGTCTACACTGTACCCCCTTCTGCCCAATCCCCAATTATCCTCATATGAGGTAGCTCAACCCCTCCCCATTCCACCCCCGGCCCATGCTATGTGGACGCCTTCTCCCAATCATCCAGCTGCTTGGTCTCCCCCTCCTTCTCATCCTGCATCCCCATCTCCTAATGCCACCTATCTCCAAGAGACACTAGCCGATCTCCAATACACCCAGACCACATTCATCGATACCCCAGCCCGACCTGGACAATGTTATAAATGCCAAGAATGGGGGCACTGGTACATGGAGTGCAGGAAATATCAATGTTCATGCTGTTTCTTATGGGCTCCTTGGCACACTCACAAAGACTGTGCCCATATTCCTGACGATTACTTTCCTACAACGAACCCCTCAGAACCCAACTGGGTGATCAATGAGGGCTCTTCTTCTGGCGGTGAGAATAATACAGTTCAGTGAACTGTAAGCTACGAAGGGGGTAATGTTACGGTTGTGCTTACAGTTGTACCATATTCTTTTTCCTGTTTCTTCCCATCCCTTTCCTATCATTCCCATCTTGTCCTGAACCCTTGGCCCTTTAACCTTGTAGCACTGGAGCTGCTTACCATAGTTAGTATCCATTCTCTGGAACATTCTAGATAGTTTCCTTTTCGTTCCTGGTCTGTGCTCAGGTCTTCCACTTATAAATAGGTAGACTCTCTATCCTTGTACCTTAGCTAGTTCTATGCAATCCAAGCCTAATAACCAGCAAGCTGCTCGGGTGAGTGAGACCAATACCATTCCAGTCTTACGAATTTCCTTTCTAGAAGCCTATGTCCTCAGTCAAGGAGAGGAACATAGAGTGTGGGCCTTCATCACCTTCATCGAAGGGACAGGTCAAGTACGCATCAATACCCTCTATTGGGAGACGACCATCCTAGTCATTCTTATCATCGGGATACTGCGCAGGAGGCGCATCAGCACGTTTCATCAACTCTATCATATTGCGTACTAACGCTGAGCTACTGGGCCTAGCATAACAGGTTCAAGGGTAGTTGGGTTGGAGTTTAAAGGTTTTGTTGTCTTTTATAGTCATTTAGAATCTCTGAAGCATTACTAAGATTGGACTCTGGTTCCCATGTATTTTCGGCAAAAGTGTATCCCTTCCATTTTACCAGGAATTGTCACCATCCACATGTTCCACAGTGATTAAGAATGTCTTCTATCTCCCATTCTTCTTTGCCTTCTATCTCCTCAGGAGGAGGTCTCAGAAAGTTCGGGCCATGTTCAGCTGTTTCCTTGTATGAAAAGAGGAGGGATGCATGGAACATGTTGTGAATCTTCCAAGTAGTGGGGAGTTTCAGTTCGTAGGTGATAGGGGATACTACCTTGGTGATCTCAAAGGGTCCCTCCTGTCTAGGGAGTAGTTTATGAGAGGTGTGGCGAAAGCAGAGATTCTTCACTTCTAACCACACCTTATTGCCTACTTTCCAGGGTTTAAACCTAGAATGAATTCTTTCTTTCATAATTCGAGCAGTGTTCTCATGGGCAGCTAGTGCTTCTTTTCAGGCCTCTTCCAGAAGAGAAAGGCATTTTTCCAGAGCTGGAATAAATGTTTTTCCCAGAGGTGGGTACATCCTGGGTTCAAATCCTAGCATAAGAGAGAAAGGTGTCTTCTTTGTGGAGGTGTGGACATTGGCATTATGAGAGAATTCCACTATGGGTAATAAGTCAACCCATTTGTCAGGTTGCCCTTCGGAGAAGATATGAAGGAAGGTTTCTAAGGATTGGTTCGCTCTTTTCGTTTCTCCATCAGTTTGGGGGCGATAAGCTGTGGAGAGCCATAGATCATATTCTAGTAGTCTGGATAACTCCCTGGCAAATGCCAAGGCAAACTGGGGTCCATGGTTAGATATTACTGAAGAATGGAGACCAAATCTAGGGAAGACTTTTTCCAAGAATAATTGAGCGATGCCTTCTGCATCGATGGTTTTGGAACAAGGGGAGAGGATTACCCCCTTTGTAAGGCTGTGGTCGACCACGACCATGATAGAGTCAAACCTGCAGACAGGAGGAAGATTGGTAATGAGATCGACAGAAATATGTTTGAACAGTCAGGTTGCAGAGGAGGGAATGGGGGAAAGGAGTGGAACAGTTGGATGGGTATTGACTTTATTTTGCTGGCAAATGGTGCAACCCATGATGAAATGATGGATGAATGAGGACAGGCCAGGCCACCAGTAGTCACATGATACCAGTGCAGTGGTTTGAAAAATACCTCCATGGCCCCTGGTGGTGGAGGAATGGATGGAAGAGATGAGGGCATGTTGAAGGGTGGCAGGAACATAGAGACGATGTTTGAAATATAGTTTGCCATTGTCGAAGGTCCATTCGCTAAGGGTAGAGCAAGGGAAAAGGGGGGAGTTGGATGTAGCCTTGGAGATGGCATTGAGGACAAGTGGATCTGAGGCAGATGATTCAGCAATTTTGTCGGTGAGGGAAATGTCGATGGTCCAAGCAAAGACAGAGTCTGGAAGGAGGGTTGTAGTTGCATTATCATCACTGGTGTTGATAGTGTCTCATCAGGAGAGGGCATCCGCTGGTCCCATGTGGGAAGTGGGAAGGTGAGTGAAGGAGAGATCAAAATCTTGAAGGAAAAGGAGCCAACAAGCTTGTTGGCAGGATAGTTTTCGGGGTTTGTGGAAGTAGGTGAGGTTTTTATGATCAGTAAGAATGGTGACAGGGTGATGAGTACCCTAGAGATAGTGATGCCATTCGTAGAGAGTGTGAATGACAGCAAGGAGTTTGCGGTCATAAATGTTGTAGTTACATTCTGTGGGGGAAAGAGTTTTTGAGAGGTAGGCGCAAGGGTGAAGATTGCCATTGGTATCTTTTTGCATAAGAATACCTCCTGTGGCCATGAGGGAAGTGTTGGTCATGACAAAAAAAGGGTGATGCAGGTCAGGGAGTTGAAGAACTGGGGAAGTGAGGAAGAGGTTTTTGAGGTAAGAAAAGCTTCTTCCTGAGGATGATCCCAATGCCATGCAGATGACTTTTTGGTTAAGTCAATGAGTGGTTGGGCAATGGAGGAAAAGTTTGGGATAAACTTTCGATAGAAATTGCAGAATCCTAAGAAGGAGCATACTGCATGAACAGAATGTGGAGGTTCCCAAGAATGTATGGCATTCAATTTTGTAGGGTCCATGGCAGCTCGATGGTTACCAATAATCATACTGAGGTATTCAACTGTTGTAGTGTTGAATACACATTTGGATAATTTCAGTGATAAGTGGAGGTCGTGGAGTCGTTGGAGAACATGTTTAGTTTGAGGAGTATGAGAGGCATGATCAGAGGAGTGAATGAGGATATCATCCATATAGATGACTAGCCATCCTTCTGAGAGGAGGTCATGGAATGCATTGTTCATGAAGGCTTGGAATGTTGCAGGGGAATTGCAGAGGCCAAAGAACATGACCATAGGTTCAAATAATCCAAAAGGGGTGATGAAGGCCGCTTTTCAGCGATCTTCTGGTTTGATGAGAATATTATTGTAACCCCATTGGATGTCAAATTTGATGAAGATGGTGGAAGCTCTGAGCTTATCAAGGAGATCAGAGATGAGTGATAGGGGATAGGCATTTTTAACAGTATGTGAATTGAGATATTGGTAATCTTGACAGGGGCAGAGAGAGCCATCCTTCTTTCCAACAAAGAAGAACAGAGAAGCCTGAGGAGATTTAGATGGAATGATTTGCCCTGTCTGGAGATGTTTGTCAACAAACTCTTGACAAGTCTGTAACTCTTTTGGATTAAGATGATACACTTTTGCTACTTTAGGGATGAAGGAGTTGTCTAGTCAATAGTATGGTTGAATGGTCAAGATGGGGGTAAGAGGTTGTGTGTTTTCTCGTCAAACACATCAGAGTAGGTGTGGTATTCTGTGGGTAAGGTGTGTTCTTTTTTTGGGGTTGCCATTGCAACTTCCATGGCAATAGTAGTTTTGCGAAGGGATGTGATGAGGTATCATTGGTTGTCCTGTAAATTGGAGATGGAAAGATCAGGTATGGATATCTTTCTAGTGGTCCAGTTGATTATGGGGTTTGTTTTCATGAACCAAGGAAGTCCTAGGATGGCTTGGTCTTCCCCACAATGGAGGATGAGAAAATAAATGACTTCTTCTCTGGTTCCTATTTGTAAGACCAGTTTAGCTTCTTTTCTAATGAACCCTCCTTGATTCATAGTTCCATCTACATTTGATGCTTTTATTGGCATTTTTAGGTGGAAACAAGGAAATTGGTATTTTGCCATGATTGTGGGGTTGATAAAGTTTTCTGTGGCTCCAGAATCCAATAGTGCTTTTAGTTCAGCGGTTTTTGCTCTGTGGGATAAGGAAATGGGGATCCAGATAGATTTTTCTTTCCTACTAGTACAAATGACAGGAGCTAATCATTCAGGAGAAGAAGACACTGACACTTCCCTCCTCTTTAAAAATCCAAGTATTGGTAAGTGGTTATCCAAGCTACCCTTTCCTTGGTTTCTTCTTCCTCAAAACAAGTTTTTAGGACTTGGATCATCTCTTTTGGGTCTACTTTCTTTCCTTCGAGGACCTTTAGGTATTTATCCAGGTCTGTTGGTTCTTTTGGAGCCTCTGATTTGGTAGATGTGGCAGCGACTTGTGCTGGGTTGTGGGGTGGGCAAACAGGAGGATTTCCCTAGGTTTCTTTGGAATCTTTTGGATGGTTCCTGGCTATGCATCCCTTTCTATGGCAGATGAAGCAATGTCCCTCTTTAATGTGACAGGCTTTTTCTATGGGGGTGAGATGGACGGTGTTGACCTCCATGGTGTTTGGGTCCCTTCTTGAGCCATTAGAACTTCACCACCCTAACCCTTTCCTCATATCTTTTATCCTTTCTTGTTGAGCATGGAATTGGCTGGCTTGTTCCATCCATCCTTTTAAGGTGGTGGGAACATTTGCCATAGAGAGGATATTGGTGACTAGTTTTTTGTCTAGTCCCTGTCCAAAGTTATCAATAAGGGAATCTTTGTTGATGACTTGGGCCTGGGAGGCTGCTAAGGAGAAGTCTGCCACGTATTTGGCAAATCCGTCCTTATCTTTCATGTTTTGAACAAGGGTTCAGAGGCTTTGCCTAGCTTGGTTTGCCATGTCGAAGGGAAAGAAGGTTTTTGAGAAGTCTTCTGCCATTTTGGTGAACGTCTTGTCCTCAGCTTTTATCTCAGGGTCTTCTAGTTTGTAAAACCATCCCTTAGAGAACATTCTTCCTCTTCCCTTGCTCATCTTGTTGAGGGCAGTAAGGAGCATTGATTTTTCATCATACAAGTTGGCATTCATAGAAAAATATGCTTTCATTGCCATCATCCATCTAACAGCATCCTCGGAGTCCCTAGAAAAGTCATCAGAGAGACCAGCTTTGAGTTCTGTCCATGACATCCTCCTAGTTTCTGCTCATTGAGCTTGTTCTTCTTCCTCTCTTTGGATCTGTGCACTTTCTTCAGCTACCAGTCTTCAGAATTCTTCTTGTTCTCTTTATTTCCTCTGTTGCTCTTCTTCCTCCCTTAGGAGATGATCAATGGTCTCTTGGTTGAACTGGTGTAGGGAATCCACTTCGGTCTCAGTATCTGATTCAGAGGATGAATCAGGTAACTCTGAAGGGGTAGGGGTAAAGTCTGGGTTGGCAGTGCTTCAAGAGGGTCCTTCAGTGAATGGGGAAGAAAAGATATTGGAGTATGGAGTAGAGTGGGTCTTCTTTTTCTTTTTTCTATAAGTGGTGGGATATGCTGGTCCTCAGGAAGGTACTATGGTGGTGGTGAGGATATGACCATTCTAGGTAGAGGGGTCGGTTATAGCAGCTAGTTCTTTTGTTATGCTAGGGCTTAGCAACCTAGCTAGTAATGCAAATAATAGAACCTGTGATAAAGTTGATGGCAATGATGAGGCCAGATGCCAATGATAATGACCACTATAAGAAGGGTCCCCTCTTGTATGAAGGCGAAGTGAACCACAAGATCTTGTTGAGCGACAACAGCAATGAAGACTAAGGCATGGAGAGGCAGTTTGGCAAAGGGGTCTCACCCTGAGGTGGCTTGCTGGTTACTAAGCTTGTTATGTGTAGAACTAGCTAAGGTACAGGGATTTGTATTGGGGTATTTATAGGTAGGAAGGGGGTGCACAGACCAAGTACAAGAAAGGGAAATAACTAGAATGTTCCAGAGGATTGTACTAAAAGGTGATGCACAGCTCTGGTGCTGTGAGGCAAAAGGGATGACATATGACTAAGTGAAAATAGGGATTTTACCACCACTCGTAACACATGGAAGGAATTCTGAAGAAGAGTAGCCAAAGAAAGTGCATGAATTCATAGAGAAGAAGAAGAACAAGCTTGACAAACAGAAACAAGAAACATGTCTCATTCAGAACTCAAGGCTGGTCTCCCTGATGACTTCTCTGGGGACTCTGAAGATGCTGTCAGATGGATGATGGCAATGAAAGCATACTTTTCCATGAATGCTGACTTATATGATGAAAAATCTATGCTCCTCACCACCCTCAATAAGATGAGTAAAGGAAGAGGAAGGATGTTCTCTGAAGGGTGGTTCTACAAGCTATAGGACCCTGAATTAAAGCAGGAAGACAAGATGTTCACCAAAATGGCAGAAGACCTTCTTCCCCTTTGACATAGCAAACTGTGCTAGGCAAACCCTCCATACCCTTGTCCAGAACACTAAAGACAAGGATGGGTTTGCCAAATATGTGGCAGATTTCTCCCTCGCAGCTTCTCAAGCTCAAGTCATCGATGAAGATTCCCTCATTGATAATTTTGGGTGAGGATTAGATGAGAAACTGGTTACCAACATCCTCTCTATGGCCAACGTCCCCACTACCTTAAAAGGATGGATGGAACAGGCCGGCTGATTCCACACCCAACAAGAAAGGATAAAAGATATGAGGAAAGGTCTAGGATGGTGAACTCCTAATGGGATGAGAAGGGATCCAAATGCCATGGAAGTGGATGCCATTCAGCTAACCCCCATGGAAAAAGCTCGCCATATCAAGGAAGGATGCTGCTTCATCTGTCACAAGAGAGGATGTGTAGCAAGGAACCACCCAAGGGACTCTAAAGAAACCCAGGAAAATCCTCCCACTTGTCCTCCCCATAATCCTGCACGAGTAGCCACCACAAGTACCAAAACAGAAACCCCTAAAGAGCTGTCAGACCTGGATAAATATCTAAAGGTCCTCGAAGGAAAGAAGATAGACCCTAAAGAAATGATACGAGTTCTAAAAACTTGTTTTGAAGAAGAAACTGAGGAAAGAGTAGCTCAGATAACCACATACCAAGATCTGGATTTTTAAAGAGGAGGGAAGTATCAGCGTCTTCTCCTCTTGAACGATTAGCTCCTGTGATTTGTACTAGTAGGAAAGAGAAATCCATTCGAATCCCCATTTCCTTGTCCCATGGAGCAAAAATCGCTGAACTAAAAGCACTATTGGACTTTGGAGCTACATACTGAAAACTTTATTGACCCCACCATCATAGCAAAATACCAATTTCCCTGTTCCCATCTAAAGTTACCAATAAAAGCCTCAAACATAGATGGGACAACTAACTGAGGAGGGATCATTAGAAAAGAAGCTAAATTGGCTTTATGAATAGGAACCAGAGAAGAAGTCATCAGATTCCTTGTCCTCCATTGTGAAGAGGACCGAGCCATTCTAGGTCTCCCTTGGCTCACAAAAATGAACCCCATAATCAATTGGACTACTAGAAAAATATCCATACCTGACCTCCCTACCTCCAATGTACCTGATGAACAATGATACCTTGTCATGGCTCTTCATAAAACCACTGTAGCTATGGAGGCTGCTGCAGCAACCCCACAGAAAGAACACATCTTACCCAAGGAATACCATGCTTACTCAGATGTATTTGACGAGAAAACACACGATCTATTACCCCCATCCTGATCTTTTGATCATACTATCAAACTAGACAACTCCTTCATTCCTAAAGTAGCAAAAATATATCCTCTCAATCCAAAGGAGTTACAAACTTGTTGAGAGTTTGTTGATGAACACCTCCAAACAGGACAAATTGTTCCATCTAAATCCCCTCAAGCTTCCCCATTCTTTTTTGTTGGTAAAAAAGATGGGTCTCTTCGACCTTGTCAAGATTACCGATACCTCAATTCACATACCATAAAGAACACCTACCCCCTACCACTTATCTCTGGTCTCCTTGATAAGCTCAGAGCTTCCACCATCTTCACCAAATTCGACATATGATGGGGCTACAATAACATCCTCATCAAACCAGAAGACTGCTGGAAGGCAGCATTTATTACCCCTTTTGGACTATTTGAACCTACGGTCATGTTCTTTGGCCTTTGCAACTCCCCTGTGATATTCCAAGCTTTCATGAATGATGCCTTTCATGACCTCCTCTCAGAGGGATGGCTAGTCATCTACATGGACGATATCCTCATCCACTCCTCCAATCACACTTCCCACACTTCTCATACTAAGCATGTTCTCCAACAACTTCGTGATCCTCACCTATCTCTGAAATTATCCAAATGTGTCTTTGACACCACTGAAGTTGAATATCTCAGGATGATCATTGGAAACCATCAAGCTACCATGGATCCTACAAAATTGAATGCCATATGCTCCTGGGAACCCCCATGCTCTGTTCATGCAGTTTGCTCCTTTTTAGGATTTTGCAACTTCTATCAAAAGTTCATTGCGAACTTTTCCTCCATCGCTCAACCTCTCATCGACTTGACAAAAAAGTCGTCCACATGGCACTGGGATCAACCCCAAGAGCAGGCCTTCCTTACCCTCAAAAACCTCTTCCTTGCCTCACTGGTCCTTCATCTCCTGGATCTGCATCAACTCTTCTTTGTCATGACCGACACTTCCCTCATTGCCACTGGAGGTATTCTTATGCAAAAAGACACCAATGGTGACCTCCATCCTTGCACCTACCTCTCCAAAACTCTCTCCCCTGCAGAATGCAACTATGACATCTATGATCACGAACTTCTTGCTGTTATTCACACCCTTTACGAATGGTGCCATTACCTCCAAGGAACCAATCATCCTGTCACCATCCTCACTGATCATAAAAACCTCACTTATTTCTGTGAACCCTGGAAACTCTCCCATTGCCAAGCCCATTGGCTCCTCTTTCTCCAAGATTTTGATCTTCTCTTCACCCATCTTCCTGCTTCCCACATGGGTCCAGCAGATGCCCTCTCTCAATGAGATTCCATTGATACTACTGACAACAACACAACTACTACCCTCCTGCCGGACTTTGTCTTCATTTGTGCTATTAATACTTCTCTTGCTATCAAAATTGCCAAATCCTCTGCCTCTGACCCACTCATTCTTGATGCCATCTCCAAAGCTATGACCAACTCCCCCCTCTTTCTCCACTCTGCCCTTCATGACTGGACCTTTCACGATGGCAAATTGTACTTCAAACATCGCCTCTACATTCCTGAACCCCTCCATCACACCCTTGTATCTTCCATCCACTCCTCCACTACTGGGGGTCATGGCAGTATTTTTTGTACTACCACACTCATTTCATATGACTACTGGTGGCCAGGCCTTTCTTCCTTTATCTGCCACTTTGTGACAGGCTGCACTGAATAGACTGAAAGGTGGTTGAGTGGACTGCTAGTCTTGGCCACCTGAGAATAGTCTGAGGGTATTTGGGGAGCGAATAGGTTCACCCCAGAGGGACTCTATTGGAGTAGGGTTAGTCCCAGAACGAAGTAGGGCACATTGAATAGACTGAAAGGTGGTTGGATGGACTATTAGTCCTGGCCACCTGGGGATAGTCTGAGGGTTAATGGGGAGCGAATAGGTTTGCCCCAGAGGGACTCTATTGGAGTAGGGTTAGTCCAAGAACGAAGTAGGTCATGTACAAAGCAATCCAGTCGTAATCTGGACTGTCGTAGGTAGTAGTCCAGTAGTCGTAGAGCGTGAGGATGTGTGAGGACTGGCAGTACAGTCCAGAAAACGGTGTGGTCGACAGTATAAACGGTGAGGGAGATGGTTTCCCAATGGTGACGGTAAGTGAGCAAATGGTAGCTGTCATTTCAAATGACAAATACAAGATTTTATAGTCCAGGTATGCCCAGACTTCCAAGTATCATATGGAAAGAGTACCTGATGACATATCAAGAATGACAAAAGGCCTGAATGTCAAAAGCGACATTGAAGCCATGAGCATAAGGGTCTAAGTAATAGAAGGGACTTATGAAAAGAGTAATGGAATATTAAAAGATGAGATATGGGGTAGTTCAGATCGGTATACATTGTAGTCCGACCGGACTGTAGT
>JBBPMM010000849.1:0-12173 GCA_038090335.1 Solioccasus polychromus
GGCCATTTCGACCCTTGGCGATGCAGTTCGGCTAACACCAGACGGTCACCCGGACAACCGTACCCTGCTGAACAACCTTGGAAACTCTCACAGAACTCGTTTCTTGCACCTCGGCAAGCTCGGTGACCTCGAGCGGGCCATTTCGACCCTTGGTGATGCAGTTCAGCTGACGCCGGACAGTCACCCTGACAAACCTGGTCGGCTGAACAACCTTGGCAATTCCTTCTTCACTCGTTTCGAGCGCCTCGGCGAGCTCAGTGACCTCGAGCAGGCCATTTCGATGCTTGGCGATGCAGTTCGGCTGACACCAGACGGTCATCCTGACAAAGCTGGTCAGCTGAACAACCTCGGCAGTTCCTTCAGAACCCGTTTCTTGCACCTCGGCGAGCTCAGTGACCTTGAGCAGGCCATTTCAACCCTTGGCGATGCAGTTCGGCTGACGCCAGACAGTCACCCTGACAAACCTGGTCAGCTGAACAACCTCGGCATTTCCTTCAGAACTTGTTTCGAGCGCTTCGGCGAGCTTGGTGACCTTGAGTGGGCCATTTCGACCCTCAGCAAAGCAGTTCAACTGACACCAGATGGTCACCCTGAGAAACCTGGCCTGCTGAGCAACCTCGGAAATTCCTTCAGATCTCGTTTTGAGTGCCTCGGTGAGCTCGATGACCTCGAGTGGGCCATTTCGAGGCAAGGCGATGCAGTTCGGCTGACGCCAGATGGTCACCCTAACAAGCCTGGCCTGCTGAGCAACCTTGGCAATTCCTTCAAATCTCGTTTCTTGCACCTCGGCGAGCTTGACGACCTCCAGCAGGCCATATCGAGGCAAGGCGATGCAGTTCGGCTGACACCAGACGGTCACCCTGACAAACCTGGTCAGCTGAACAACCTCGGCAATTCCTTCAGAACTCGTTTCTTGCATCTCGGCGAGCTCAGTGACCTCGAGCAGGCCATTTCGACCCTTAGCGATGCAGTTCAGCAGACACCGGATGGTCACCCTGACAAACCTAACCTGCTGAGCAACCTTGGCAATTCCTTCAGAACTTGTTTCTTACGCCTTGGTGAGGTCGGTGACCTCGAGTGGGCCATTTCAAGGCAAGGCGATGCAGTTCGGCTGTCGCCAGATGGTCACCCTGACAAACCTGGTTGGCTGAACAATCTCGGCAATTCCTTCAGAACTCGTTTTGAGCACTTCGGCGAGATCGGTGACCTCGAGCAAGCCATTTCAAGGCAAGGTGATGCAGTTCAGCTGACGCCAGACGGTCACCCTAGCAAACCTGGTCGGCTGAACAACCTTGGCAATTCCTTCCTCACTCGTTTTGAGCGCCTCAGCGAGCTCGGTGACCTTGAGCAGGCCATTTCAAGGCTTGGCGATGCAGTTCGACTGACGCCAGATGGTCACCCTGACAAGCCTGCTTGGCTGAACAACCTCGGCAATTCCTTCCTCACTCGTTTCGAGCATCTCGGCGAGCTCGGTGACCTCGAGCAGGCCATTTCGAGGCATAGCGATGCAGTTCAGCTAATGCCAGATGGTCATCCCCACAACTCCACCTTGTTGAACAGCCTTGGCAATTCCTTCTTCACTCGTTTCAAGCGCCTCGGCGAGCTCGGTGATCTCGAGCAGGCCATTTCGAGGCAAGGCGATGCAGTTCGGCTGACGCCAGACGGTCACCCTAACAAATCTTGTTGGCTGAGCAACCTGGGCAGCTCCTTCCTCACTCGTTTCAAGCGCCTCGGCGAACTCGGCGACCTCGAGCAGGCCATTACAAGGCAAGGCGATGCAGTTTGGCTAACGCCAGACAGTCACCCTGACAAACCTGGTTGGCTAAGCAACCTTGGCAATTCCTTCCTCACTCGTTTCGAGCGCTTTGGCGAGCTCAATGACCTTGAGCAGGCCATTTCGAGGCAAGGTGATGCAGTTCGGCTGACGCCAGACGGTCACCCTGACAAACCTGGCCGGCTGAACAACCTCGCCAATTCCTTCCTAACTCGTTTTGAGCACGTCAGCGAGTCCTGTGACCTTGACCGTGCCATTTTCTTGTACTCTACGTCTGCCACGTCCTCTAGCGGTTCTCCTATGGTCCGATTCGATGCCTCTCTGCAATGGATTATGTGTGCCCGAACCGCGGGACATCCCTCCCTCCTTTATGCATTTTCCGTAGCCATTGGTCTTCTTTCCCAACTCGCTTGGACCGGTCTTTCCCTCCCTCATCGCCTCCGCGAACTTCTTCCGGGTGCTGGTGTTGTGCGAGATGCAGCTGCAGCTGCTCTGGATGCTGGACTCCCCAACCTTGCCGTAGAATGGCTCGAACAGGGTCGTTCCATTGTTTGGGGCGAGCTTTTTCAGCTTCGCAGCTCGTACGATGAGTTATTCGCTGTTTATCCAGATCATGCTCATAGACTAAAGCAATTGTCAAACGAGTTGGAACAAGCTGGTACCATTCGTGAAAAATTCTTACTTCCGGATACAGCTCCAACTGACGCACAAGGCAAGAGAGAATCTCCCGAGGATGCTGCAAATAGGCATCGTGCGCTCGCTATTAAGCGAGACGAACTTATACGTGAAATTCGTAAATTACCTGGTTTTGAACGCTTCCTCCTGAAGAAAGAATACTCTCAACTTCGTCTTTCCGCACACTCTGGTCCTATAGTCATCCTTAGTGCAGCGAAAACCCGCTGTGATGCCTTGATCGTGCTCGCTGACGTAGAGAACCCGATTCATGTCCCACTTCCCGGATTCCCTCTCGCACGTTCCGAGGCTGTTCAAACTTTGATGGAGCGTCCGGGTCGAGATTCTCAGGATTTATTCTCGGTTGACAGGGAGGGAAACCGCCTGGGCCGTCCTGACAGTAAGTGGGAGTCAATCCTTTCATCTCTGTGGAAATATGTCGTCAAACCGGTTCTGGATTTACTGGCTATCGTGGTTTGTATCACGCTCGCATCCCTTTGGTGCGACCTTGCTTATCGATGCCATTAGGCTTCGGGAACACAATCACGCATATTTTGGTGTCCGACTGGGCCACTTTCATTCCTTCCAATTCATGCTGCTGGCCTCTACGGTTCTGAATATTCGCAGCCCGGACACAAAATATTTGATTTCGTGGTATCGTCGTACGCTCCCACCCTCAGTATTCTTGCCCCGTCGCCTGAACCTCAAGCTGCAATTGGCGGCCCTCTTCGTTTCCTCACAGTCCGCCAACCATCATCAGATGGCCTCTCTCCACTTCCAGGTGTGGATGATGAGTTGGAACGCATCAGAAGTACTTCTGAATTGAATCCTTCTGCATGCGTCAACTTATTCGAGTCCTCTTCGGGTACGGTAGAAGAAGTACTGGGGCTGATGAAGGAGGCGGACTGGGTCCATTTCGCATGCCATGGAATTCAAGATGCTACGAATCCGACCGAGACTGGACTCTGTCTCGCGAATGAACGCCGATTGAGGCTCTCCGATATTATCGGTCTATCACGCCCACGTGGCGGGCTGGCCTTTCTCTCTGCCTGCCAGACGGCCAAGGGTGATCAGGAGCTCTCTGAAGAGGCCCTGCATATTGCAGCGGGGATGCTATTTGCCGGTTACGGCGGCGTGGTTGGTACAATGTGGTCTATCAGTGACAGACTTGCACCCGAGGTAGCCGAGAGCGTCTACGAGCAATTGTTTTCGACCGGGAAGAAGGCGGATTACAGGGAGGCGGCAAGAGCACTGCAGAATGCGGTTGCACATCTGCGAAACAGGGGCGAGAAGTTCTCGGACTGGATTCCGTTCATTCACGTCGGTCTTTGAAAACGAGGATTATACTATCATCACTACGATTATATATGTATATACCATACGTCTTTGATCGCGGCTACATGATTTGTACTGAGTTTCAGGCTCATCAAGTTTTTTTCTTGGACTCCTTTGTTGATTACTGTAAATCAAATGGCAAAGCTATGGGCGACCTTTCTGCCCCGCTATTAGGTCTGCCGTATGTACATATTAGAACATCCTTCAACGAAAGAAATGACTTCGAGAAACACGTACTAGCGAAATTTGAGCGAGTTACTGGATTGATACTAGGCGTGTCAGCCTACGCCCACGACCCACTATAAAGAAAGGAGGATGAGACTCACGTGTGCTTGTGCGAATGGCTCAAAATGATGTCCAAGCACGTGCCAGGTTGGAACACCACTTCCGGCTAAATCTTCTCAAGGCCCGACCACTTTTGGCAAGCTTGTCTTCTCACAATCACTGAACCACTCCGGAACGTCGACGTCTTTGTGCTGCGGAGATTATACTTCGCGGTGCAACGCACAAACGCAACCGAAAGTCGAGCTATCCCAGGTTCATACTCGCTCGAGAGCGCCATATTCCGTCGAAATTGGCACATGACTACTTCTATCGCCGCCTCATCGATCGTGCGCTCCCTATCTTGCAACACGCCTCGAATGATGGCGTCTGACAACAACGGTGATGACGAAGGCGGAGGCGAGTTGTTCGGTACAACGCCTCGGACTTGCACGCTTCGCTCTGCGAGATCCGGGCCGTTTCATAAGCAATAATGCCTCTAAATGACCGGCCTATGCTTAACCCCCCGTCTCCAGAACTCTGGACTAAGATGAAACGGAAACACTGACCTCTGAGAACAATCGAACGACCGTCAGCATGCTGCTCGATCCCCAGTACATGTGCCCGTGCTATCTCGTCCGAACTCGCCCATTCTTTGTCGTCGAGCAAACACGAATCAGCGATACCCCACATGTTGCGTCGCAACGGCGACAGACGCTCATAGTGACTGACCAGCCCGCTGTCATCATGCACGAGATTCGTTGCAGCGACACGAGTGGCACCTCGAGCCCATTTTCGTCAAATACCCCTTTTCCCTCGTCTTTATCCTCGCTGTCTGTCTTGTAGTCCCAAATCTCTTCTACATCCCCCAAGAATGCATGCAACGCCGACACCGTGCCACACATGATAAAGATGTGCAGAATCGGCATGTGCAGCGCAACCCTCAGCGCCGGTTGCGCCTCGATGGACTCGAGCGAGTCCAGCCCGGGCACCCAGATCCGCGCCATCCGAAATCGTCTCCCCGTCTGGGATTCCAATCATCTCCACCGTGATCTGCCGCACCTGTCCCACGTCGACGCCCAGCCAACGCAATCGCCCAGACGATGTCACTACCCCAGTCTCCGAGACGAGCGTCTCGGGCGACGCCAGACTGCTCCAGCTCGCATAAAACTTCTCTTAAGTGTCGGTGCTGCCAGTCGTGTCCTGACCGCCGATGGCTGCGTGACTAGTTCCATACGAGAGGGTACTGCGCGTGTTGGACTGCGAGCATGCAAGGATGACGCTTCGCGGCGATGCCGGCGTCATGATCGCGTTCGAGTTAGTGCGCATCGACTCTTCGTTTTGCTCGGATCTGCCGCCACTGTTAGGCCGTAATACAGGCTCGTCATCTTGACCCGCCGGGACTGCTCCTGGTCGAGGTGTCCATATGGACAGGTCGTCTTGATGGACGGCCACAACATCCACATTGACAAAGTCGTGCGAGGAACCCGGGAGGAGCCGATCGTTGGCGTAGTATACCGTGTAGCGCTGCTTTTCGCCCACTAGATCCCAAAGAGCCTTTAGCACGCCGACGCGACGCATACCTGCTCCAAGTACACCGACGCGGGGCAAAGTGAATACCTGCCCACCTTGTGGCCTTCCACGTGCTGTCTCAACGTTTTGATGGGCGTCTCGAAGATGGCTGCGTTGCCGTTTTGTCGAGAAGGATACGGAGACCGTGTGGACGACGCTGCATGATCGGGGGTCTGATCCTGGAACGCGTCGCCAAAGGTACCTAAAGCATATGTGTCTCGAACGGATACGACAATAAGTCGACGCAAGGGCATGGCGTGCATTCGTCGAACACGTCGCCAATCGACCGCAACACCAGTCCGGTACAATTGTCCATCAGCGTGTCCCAGGATGACATTTCTTTAACCATAAACGGTAGACATGGTCTCTCGTTTCGGAGAGATAGTCATCTCGATTATGGTTAAACAAATGGCATCAGACTCAATGTCGATCCATACGCCATATTTGAAAGGATCTTGATGTTGCTCGAGTTCGCGTAGACCCAAATCAAAGAGGACGGGCTGACGACAATGCTTTGCAAAGTAGTCGGCTTGGAACATCAACCAATCCCCCACTGGAACGACCGTACTATATAAATTGGAAGCGATGGCGACATTTGGTGAGTGGATAGGATGTGTCGCGGCATGACCTCTGAGATCATCAAAGACATGATCCATGGCGGAAGAGTGGAAACTGAGCTGAACCTGAATAATCGTGGCCTTGCACCAAAATGCGTATGTGGCATGAATCGTAATCGCTCTTACTTATTCCACAGGGCCCGCAACCATGGACGACGATTTGGTGTCGACTCATGCTTCGAAAAGACCGCCTCCTTCGTGAGAATTTCCTCTACCTGCGCGGAAGAAAGGGTAACCGACACCATGCCCGTCGTCCCAGTGACACATGCCCGTGACATTAAATGAGTCCTTTTCGCTACGATCTACAGCGCGGTCTCGATAGACAGAACGTCAGCGACTACTATGGCAACGTACTCTCCCAGACTTAAACCGTCGCTCAGCGCGGACGCATCAAAGTCTTACAAGACGACGACTCACCTTTCTCCAATAACGCCAGCAGGAATGATTCCCTAATGGTTCCATAACGTCCAAAGAGTAAATTAGACTGTGACGGCGGCACACTGGGTATATTCCTACCTCCTCTTCCGCCTTTAAAACATAATGATAGCTCTCCGAAAATACAAGAGGGGGAATTCCAGGGTTATCCAAGGGAGAAGAGAATATGCTGACACCGATCTATGCAACCCCTAAACACGGGCAACGCAGCGTAGAGCGAAGTGCTCATGTCGAGATACTGGCTTGCTTGTCCTGCGAAAACAAACATGGCCCGCTCTCCTTGGTGCTCCGAGTGACTGACAGGCGCCATCTCAAGGGCGCGCATAAATCAATCCCTGTCCCGAATAATCACGGATAGCCTGAAGGGGTAGAGCTGGCGGGGGGCTGTGACCGTGTAAGCAACTTCGCACAAGGGTACGCTGCGATGTCGAGCGTCGGAAAGCCACCGGATATGTCGAGATCGAAGATATTCAAGTGCTCGAACCAACGGATGATAAAAACCTTCTCCTCTGGAATAGCTAGCTGCAGACGCATCGAAACTGTTGCACTGACCCGAGGGACTTAAAAAGTGGGCTCGTTCAAGGAAAATGAACATTTACAACGTGCGCTATTCTGACGCATCAAAACGACGTATCCTACGTTGGGACTGGTCATGACGTTGACGTCACCTGCGAGGGCCGTGCCACTATCTTTGATCATCAAAGGTCGACATACTTGATGAATGGCCACGATGGACGACGAGCACGCAGTGTCCACTACGCCACAGTGACCATCAAACTACATTGCATACGATACGCGGCCAATCAGGAATGCCTTCAATGTACCTTTGAGATACGTTAGTCTTATTTGCAGAACTTTATGAAAGTCCTACCAGTGCTATAGTTAATATCGACGTTGTCGGCGGGATTCCCTGTGTGTTCTTGCGTCGCTACGTCGATGTAACAACCAAGCGTAGCGTAATGGACGTATCCAGCACTTTCGAGCGCTTTGTGTACGGTACGCAGCAGAACATGCAGCAGACGTTCCATGCTCCTCTTTTCCCGAAACAAAACCTGTAGTGGAAATCGGTAATATCGTTCATGAACGTTCCCGAGTTCACCCTAAGAGATAGTCCAGCATCATCTCGGACGTGCAATCCAAGGTGAAAATGACCGTCTGGAATCCAGATAGATGCGTCAGACATCCTGAATTCACGAATTATTCATGCTAACCTTTGAAAAGATGTCGACACTTCTTTGTAGTATTTCCCATAGTTGATCAGTGTTAACAGCACCCGACGTACGGGCTACCAATCAATGATGACAATAGACTCTTGCTTGGAGGGCGTGGGAGTGGAATATGTACGCGAATCCAACATCGCGTCAACGCAATGCAGAATACATTCAAGCACGATATCGACGATCAATTCGACGAGAAAAAGATAATTTGGACTACGCCCGACGACATTTCCAGATGCCACCGATCTCAAGGGAAAGCGGAAATCTAGGAAAGTGAACGTCCCGTATGAGAATCTCTGCCAATAACACGACCTCGAGTGTCTGAAAGATGTAGCGCAGAGTGATATGGCACGTCGACTGCCATGGCATGACAGTGCAATGCCGAGAGACAAAGGTCGAAAACCTGACTAACAAGTCAGGCCGACCTGACACTATCACATTTCTCTTGTTGAAGATGGCTGCCACACGAAGGGAGGGTACCGAAAATGCTAAACGAACAAGTCAGCGACAGAAAATATAATACACCAGCAAATGGACTATTTATTCGAACCAGGCTATTTGCTTTTCGACACCACCTTTCGACAAACCGACACATGCCAGGATCCGAGGGGAGGGATCCATAGGTTTCTCCTCAACCAACCTCTTTATAAACCGCATGACACGGAGGGTGATCCAGAACATCAAAGAAAAGGCTTGGATCATGGTAGTGATGTATGAAAGTGGATTGTGAGATGTGGCGACGACGCAAGCAGAGAATATTCCAGAAGGTAGACCGACTCAGCATCCCGACGGGATGGTCCGTATTGGGTTTAAGAAGACTGAGAAACGAACGAGAGTTAGTATTGAAGGTATGATTAGTAGTCGAACACCTGAGCGAGGAAAAGAATGACCGCAGAAGCGATGTGAATTTGGCATACTTGGGGTTTATAATGAGCAGGCGAAGCGAGTGGTCAAAATCAAATGGGAAAATGCTGCTCTGTCCGAGCTCGTCCGGGGACAAGGAAGAGAGTTCCACGAGGAAGACATCGAGGCATGAAAAGAGGAAAAAAGCGCCTGCGGAAGAGTCGACGCAACGAGCTGCCTTATCAGTAACGTGTATTTGGCTCGCTTTCGATGTCCTACAAAGACTGGTTGAAGTTCGAGAAGGTCACATTGTGTGACACGTGACAAAATTATCTTGCCGTCCCATCTAAAAACGCTCTGCCATAATCTGCCGCACGACTCGTCCCCCGAAAAACGCCTCAGGCACGGAGACAAGTGTCTGGGGCGATCCCATCACGTCCTCCCTGCCCATACCATGGCACGAGCCATCCAACAAATGGCGGTGCTTCGTGGCGACGCTTTTCTCTCACGCCTCCCCACCGCCCGTTGTAACCGTGGAATGGTGTTCTTTCTTCATGTAATGGTGCGAGGTGTCCCTTGAAGCCATTTTCTTTCGTCGACAAAAGACCTAGACCCTACAGAGCGATTAAACATGCGATAAGGGAACACCTTTATTATGGCATTTCTCATTATGAATTCGAGCTCGAAAAGGAATAACCCTCATATTTACGACGAATGACGTCCGGCACGGTGAGCAGCTCAACCCTAATGAGGTTACGGTGGATGCATCGTAAAAAAATAGCGCAATCGAGACATAAGGTTGGACGCATTCAATTTGCTGTGAATTGGCGAACATGCGGGTGGCAGCGCATGGGCACATGAGCTTCAGGCGTGTTCACGTCAGATCTGGATTGATTTGAATGTGGGAATTGCCTTGCTGCTCCTGTGGTTCTAATTTAGAATGTACACAGGCGCTGTTTTTTTGCGTGTGGTTTAGGAGTGCAATGGGAAGGTTGCTGTAGTAGAGCAGAAAGTAGGCTCAGACCTGACTAGTGATTCATGGACGTGTGGGGGACTGAGCCGTCCGCCATTGCAGAGAAGAGAGCAGGGTAATTTACCTTGCACAAGTACGATAATCTAATATCTCTGTCCGGCGAGAATGGAAAAAGTGGCAGGGGGTGGGTTCATCGGAAAATAAGGAACATCAAGTTGGACGGATCGATCACTCTGTCATTCCATGCAATAAATTAGGGGTTCTTCCGTTGACAACACCAGGAGCTCGCTTCTGATCTCGATCGAATTCGTCTTAAACCGTTTAAATTCATTGCCGAGTGATCGCGGCTTGATGTAACAATGGTCATCGATCGTCGGTTCACCAACGGCATACAGCATCCGGGCTGAGGGTAGCGACGAAATTGCTTATGCGCATGTTTCTTGACGTCGTTTCTTTTGTCTACTCGAAAAGAACAACTCTCATAAACGAACAAGGTGAATTGCTGTGTGGATCTGGAAAATGCGGTTTCAATAGAGCATAGCCTTAGACTGATGGAAACAACTACACTGCTTCCATAAAATAACCGAGCTAGCACTGCTTTTTTGACTCGTCGACCGACTTAAAAGCAAGAAGTCTCTCGCTGTGTTTATTCGTTTCACGTCCTTACTGCAATGTACACAACTAAACAATCGCGGTCCGAATTGGTCCCCGATGTGAGTTTCTTATAAGCAGATTTACCTCGCAACGAACTGACCCGATAGGAGAATACTGTACAAGCATCAAGCGTCTTGAGCCATAGCTCTGAGCAGGAACGAAAGAGCGAGAGCGCCAGGCACAAAAATTCAGCTGCTTTCTCAAGCTCCTCGACATATGTAGAAAATGGGTGGGGAATTGTTATCACGAGTACGTCTTTTCTTTAACACAGCAGCAAGCATCATCGCTAATGAAAAAGCAGGCATCAAAGCAAAGGATCTAGCTCTGGGACTAAGAAGAATCCCTGTAGGGTTTTACATTGCGGTCCAGCATAGTGATCTTGAATGGAGAACCGAAAACAAGTGTTCGTCGGTAAACAATGACGCTATCGATTGGGATGCACTGATTCCACTGTAGTTATTTCTCCTCTCCTTCCTTGCACCAGTCCTAACGTGCTCATTAGACCTTCAGATATAACAGCTGATGTTTGCCTTGGGGTCTACGCATCCTTCGAATTCCAGCCAGTATTGGGTAATGGGGAGTTGCTTCGAAAATTGACAACGACAGTGAAAGAGCTTCTGGATTGCAATTCAGAAAACCTTAGTGAGTAGATGAAAGTTACAATAAAGGTTCTTGCAAACTCAAATGGCTTTAGGATTCATGTTCTTTCCAAAAGACGAGGATATTGTATCGCCATGTTCATCACTTCAAGTGAGCGTCAGGCGGTGGAAACACGAAAATAATGATCTGTCAGTGCCCAGGTTCCTCAAGCCTCACCGGGTAAGTAAGCGACTTGCACTCATGTCATCATAACTAATCACACTTTTTCGTTAGTTGACAGGAGAATCGCGAACCCAGTTAGGGGTGTTGACAGACGATGGCCATGCAGCATTATCCCGCTACCGAAAGAGCACAGACAAGGCGGATTTAATGCTGTCGATCAGGTATTTTGAACAAGCACTTGATATTTGCCCCAGCGGCAATGTTTTTCGTGGGGCCGCACAGTCAAACTTGGCAATGGCAAAATTGATGCTTTGTCAAGTTGGCGAAGGTTCTTTGGACGCACCAATTCAGCTGTTTTTAGATGCACTCTCTGTCTGTCCTATCGGTCACGCCGATCGATCTAGGACGCTGATCCAGCTTGCAGTATTGCATGTTGTGCGATTCGAAAAAAAGGGGGACATGGTAGATGCAATGCAAGCAGAAAGGCTTCTGCAGGAGGCCATTGAACTTCCTGGGGACCTTCATGCACGGCATGTTGCATGCAAGACTCGTCAGCTGCTCAAATTAAATGCAGCCATAGTCAAGCCATCTGACGAATCAACAACACAAGCCAATCATACTTCTATTCCAGTAAATGAAGACCCCTTGACTTCAAGTATTGAACTTCTGAAGCTTTATGAACGGTTCAGAAGTTTGAGAGATCTCCAACAGTCCATTGCGCACTTAGAGACATTGATGAAGATAACTTCGCTCCGGGACAGGCAATATCCTGGAGTGCTGTCGAATTATAGTATTGCATTACAGTATCGATTTGACTGTCTCGGCGAGCTTGGTGACCTCGAGCGGGCCATTTCGACCCTTGGCGATGCAGTTCGGCTAACACCAGACGGTCACCCGGACAACCGTACCCTGCTGAACAACCTTGGAAACTCTCACAGAACTCGTTTCTTGCACCTCGGCAAGCTCGGTGACCTCGAGCGGGCCATTTCGACCCTTGGTGATGCAGTTCAGCTGACGCCGGACAGTCACCCTGACAAACCTGGTCGGCTGAACAACCT
>JBBPMM010000850.1:0-12152 GCA_038090335.1 Solioccasus polychromus
TTTGTAGCCAAGAGTATGTACTATCTTTCTCTCCAGCAAAGCTTCATGTGATTGTTCCAGGTGATTGCAGTGCACTTCATGCACTGCATCAGAGTTAGTTATTGAAAGGGTTTTGGAGGTCACTGTATCGACATGAGGACAACTGTTCATAAAATGAGTGGGATCACCACAGAAGGCACATTCCTTCAGTCTTGTAGACTGTTGGAGGTTTACCTGCTCCTGCTTGATGGCAGGAGTGCCACTGGACAAGGGGACTTGTAAAACTTGAGGTGTTGGTACTGGCACTGCCCAGGCCAGGTAGTAAGGTTGGGCAGTCTGTTGTTGGCCAGCTGTGGGTAAAGGTTGTAGTGCTGAGCCAGTAAGGAGGAACTGGGCAGCATCAGTGGTGTCAGCAATTGGGTATGGGTTGGATGGGTGGTGTGTTATCTTCATAATTAAGAGTCGTTGCCAGACTTGGTTGCCCAAGTCTGTCAGTAGTCCAGCAAGGAAAAGGGCATCACAGTTGAGCTGGGAGAGTTTCTTGTTAAGGATGAGAAACTTTGAGATCTTCTGGAATTTGCATTGGTACTCTCCCAGGTCTTCAAGCATGCATATGGGCTTGGCTTGATACTCCTGGACTAGATACTATATATCAGCACAGCAATAATGGTTAGTACCTTCACATCCAGGGTATAATTTCTTAACAGTGGCAACAAAGTTGTCCCAGTCTGTCAATGCCCTGACAAATGGGTCGATCTTCTTCCTCTTGCTGAATTCTCCTATAACTTCAACATTCATGCTTCAACTCAGAAAACCCCATTCTTGTTGATGTTTGGCTATGAACCCCATGGATATCCTCCCATAGGAAAGACCGTTATCCCTGCCCTGGAAAAATGTCTTTCTCTTCTGAAAGAAGCCAGAAAAGAAGCCCTTGTGGCTCACAAGAACTCTGCTCATATTATGAAAGAGAGAACCTTTTCTAATTCAAACCCTGGAAAGTTGGCAATAAGGTGTGATTAGAAGCATGTAATCTTTGCTTCAGACACACCTCTAAAAAGCTTTTACCATGAAGGGAAGGACCCTGTGAAATTTTCAAAGTGGTTTCTCCCATTGCTTATGAACTCCATCTCCCTCCTTTCTGAAAAATCCATAATGTCTTTCATGCTTTCCTCCTATCATCCTATCAGGAAACACCTAAACATGGACCCAACTTCCTAAAACCCCCATCTGAAGAGATAGAAGGTGAAGAAGAATGGGAAGTCAAGAACATTCTTAATCACTGAGGAACATGAGGACAGAGACAATATCTTATCAAATGAAAGGGATATTCTTCTGCCAAAAATGCCTGGGAACCTGAATCCAACTTGGGAAATGCTTCTGAAATTCTTTGAGAGTATAAAAGTTACCACAACCTCTAAACTCTGACCAACCCACTTTTGACCTTAACCATGTTGAATGTTGTTGAAGATGTTGGTATTCAGTTGAATATAAAGTGTGATTCACTGGGATTGAACCAATGACTTCTGTCATGTGTCAACCATTAAGCCACTGGAATGGTTAGCAATTCTGGTCACATGACTAATGACTCAGATTACACAATTCTGGTGAAATATTGCATCATCTTGATGTCATATCACACCATGATCATATTATAGATAACCAGGAATACTATCCAATAGGATATGATCCAGTTATCATAATTATTATATCCACCAATAGGATTAGATCCATATGTCATGGTGAAACCATTCTATTATTATTATCATCCTATAGCAACTCTGAAACTTATCTGACCTATCATATAGTGGGTTCTTATCTGTTGATATAGTTCGAACTCTGCTTTAACCTTAACATCATACAGTATAAGTACTGGGCATGTATCCCAACTTTCCTCTAATGAAGTTCTTTCATCTCTTCCACTATCTGTTGAGCCCTAGCTCTAGAAAGTATCTACCAACCCATCAACTTGATTATCAACTCTATTCTCTCAAGTGAGTATCTCCCACCTGTACTCAACCTCTGCTTCCATGGAGTGTCCTTCTGCTTTGCTGCTCCACGTCTTCAAGCTTCATTCCACTTCAATAAATGTCACAGCCTCCACTACTTTCATCCCTGTTTACACTCAACAACTCCCCAACCACCAACACTGTCTCCTCTACTCTGCCATTATCTCCAACTCCTGTGCCATGTTCATGATTGAGAAAGACCCCCTGTGGGACCATGCAATTACTTTGCAAGCATTAGTTCACCTTTTCCACCAGACCCTTAGCCACCATCTCCTCTACAAATGTCTCCATCCTAATGCCTTCCACCAAGTCCATCAAACCTCTTGGATTCCCAAGCTCTTATCAGAAACCATGTATTGGACCTCCTGCACTATGAAGGTTTTTGGGGTTTTGTCAATAGGATACCCAGGTCAACTATTCAACACATCCTCATTCCCCTGGTCACCTCTTTATTGTCTCAGGAAGAAGACATGTATGATGGCCTCATTGCTGTCAATACTTCCCACATCCAACCCTCCCTTATCTCTGCTAGACCTTCAGTTCCTCCTCCTTACCCTCCACCCCACAATGCCTCTCCCATTTATTACCCTTGCACCTCTTCTCCTCCAATGATGGAGCCAACTCACACCTTAAGACATGTCCCCTCCTGATGCTCCAGTTCTTATCCTACCTCAGGACTGAGATTCTCATCTTCTTCCTCAACCTCTCTGTTGTCTTACAGAAGCCCAATCCCAATACCATCTTCAGACTCCCCTTCACCACCCCAGGTCAACCAAGACCTTATTATTGCAGAATCCTCCCCAGGAAGCCAAGCTAATCCCATCAATGTGGATAATCCAGCTCTGTATCCTTCCTGACTTGGTCAATGTTTCAAGTGCCAGGAATGGAGACACTGGTTTGCCAAATGTCATTGCTATTGATGCCCAAAGTGTTTCCTTTGGGCCCCTCACCATTCTCCTCATTGATGCAGAGGACTCCTATGTGAAATATGCTGGAAACCTGGGCATGCCTCTCAGTGGTGCCCCTCTACTCAAGTCATCAACCCTCCCATGGAATCCCCTAGTTTGAGTAGTATCTTGAATGCTTAAAAGAAGGGTAATGTTATGGTAGTGAGACTTGTGGGACTCTTTTTCCTTTCTTACACACTATACTTCGATTCCTTTCTCATTCTGATTTATGTTCACAGCACCAGAGCTGTGCCACCTTCTTATAGTTATCATTCTCTTCTCTGAAACACTCTAGATACTTTTCTTTTCTCTCTTGGTCTGTGTGCCATCTTTACCCTATAAATAGTCACTATCTCTCTCATGTATTCCTTACTGTAGCTAGTTCTATGCAATCTAAGCCTAGTAACCAGCAAGCCATCCTCAGATGAGATCACCATTCCACATTATCAAGTCTTTGTCATTGTTGTGACTCTTGTCCAGTACAACTTTGCTATTCAAGTAGACTTCCTGCAACAAGAAACACTCATCTTAGTTGTCATTCTAGTCACTGTCTGGCCAGGACTACATTGTCAATTACATTATCAATTCTACCATCATTGGGTCTAGCTGAGTTACTAAGCTCAGTCTAACAAAAACTTCTTCAGGAAATGGAGGTTTGGTGTCTGTAATCCTATTCAAATGAAAAGACTAGTGGTGGTGAGTGGCAGTCCTGTTGAGGCAGTGTCATTGATCAGAGCAGAAGAGTTTCTAGCAAATTGGATGGTGACCTGGTTTTCATTAATGGTCTTTGATCACCTTCTGAGTGAGAAAGACCACCAGAAAGGGAAATATTAAATGAAGTGTTATTGTGTCATGCATGCCTAGGAGAGACTGGTACCAGAAAACTGTTTTCTGATACAGTATGTTGAGATCACAGAACTCATTCAGTAAATTTTCAAGCTCTAACAAATGGGGTCTCAGCCAAAGACTTTGTCTGAAACCCTTGTTGGAGTCCCTTGCAGTGGGCTCCAGTTGAAAAGACTTGAAGGGTGAGTAAGTGGACTGGAAGGTAGGAAGGTTACCTGCTAGTCCTGGCCACCTAGAAGTAGTCTGGGGGTGATGGGGAGTGATTATGTTTGCCCCAAAGGGACTCTAGTACAAAGGATTAGTCCTAGAATGAAGGTGGGCACAAACAAGTATAGTCTGGATGTAGTCTGGATGGTTGTTAATAGTAGTTCAATCAGTGTAAGTTGTTAAAAGTCATGAAGACTGGCAGTACAGTCAAGTAAAATGGTGTGGTAGATGGTAAAAACAGTGAGGGAGACAGTTTCCCAACAGTGACAGTGACAATGGTGAGCAAATGGTAGGTAGCTGCTTGCTGTCATTTTAAATGACAAGTACAAAATTTTATGGTCTGAGTATACTTGGACTTGTAAGTATGTATGGAGGGAATGCATGGTCTATGTACCTAATAACATAAAAGGAATGGGTCAAGACCAGGAATATGAAATAAAGACCCTGGTGGGCAGCAACAGAAGTTCCTGACTCTGGCCTGATTAGCCTGAACACCAAAGGTAGCATCAGAGCTATGAACTGAAAGGTCTAGTAAAATAGGGGAAACTTATGAAAGGAGTAACCAAGTAAGAAAAGCATAGCCAAGATTAGTCCATTTAGTGTACAGCTAGTCTGACTGGGTAGTGGACCAAATAGACTGATGAACTGGACTATCATGAAACAGAAGTAAGTAAAACAAACAAATGATGGAAATATAGAAAACACAAGGTTATACATGTAGAGGTGTGTCAACCTCTACACCATGTCTACTTCCATGGCATTTGGGTTCTTTTTGGCAGTGAAATCCCTCCAGCCCAGTCCTTTCTTCATATCTCTAATTTATTTTTGCTGAGCATTGAATTTACTTGCTTGTTTGATCCATCCTTGAAGTATAGTGGAAATGGTGGACATGAACAAGGTATTAGTGACAATTTTTTCATCTAAGCCTCTCCCAAAGTTTTCAATGAGGGATTCTTTGTTGGTTAGTTTTGCTTAAGTGACAGCAAAGGAGAAGTCTGCCACATATTTGGCAAACTTGTCTTTATCTCAGAGGTTCTGGTTAAGGTTTCATAAGGTTCTTTGCACTTTGCTTGCTATGTCAAAGGGGAAGAAAGTCTTTGAGAAATTAGCAGTAAGGACATCAAAGGTTTTCTTGTCAGTTTTGATAAGTGGGTCTTCAAGATGATAGAACCACCCTTCTGAGAATACTTTTTCTTATCCCTTGCTCATCTTATTGAGGGTGGTGAGGATCTTGGACTTCTCATCATATAAATCTTCATTCATTTTGAAGTATGCCCTCATGGACAACATCCATTGGATGTCATCTTTGGACTCTTCAGAGAAGTCACCCAGAAGTCTGGCTTTGAGTTCTGATCTAGACATTTTCCTCCATTCAGCAGCTTCTTCTTCTCTCCTGATTCTAGCACTTTCTTCAGCAATGGCCCTGTGATATTCCTCTCTTTCACAATCCAGGTTGATATTTCTGTCCTCCCACTTAGCTTCTTGCTGTGTGTCTCCTGGTACTTCAATGGTGGGATCTTCTTCAACTTGTATGGGTTCCTCAGATTGTTCTGAGTATTGGATAAAAGAACTAGGGCCTGTTTGGGAAGGATTGGTGGAAAAGGAAAAAGGTGGAAGGGGTAGTGGATCTTCTTCTTTTCGTGGAAGGCAGTTGAATAGGGTGGTCCTCTTGGGGGAGTAATAGTGAGGAAGGGGGGGTCACTTTCTTTGATAAGAAAGTGAAGGAAGAGTGCTAGTTCTTTTGTTACACTGAGCTTAGTGATTTAGCTAAAGCTGTTGATGGTAAAATCTGTCATGCAATTGATGGTGAGGTCCCAGCTAGACAGTGACTAAAATGACTATAAGGACAAGTGTTCCTCATTGCTGGAAGTCTACTCATATGGCATAGTTGTGCTGGATGAGAGTTGCAACTAAGACAAAGACTTAATAAGCTGAAATGGTGATACCCATCCTAAGGCAGCTTGCTGGTTACTAAGCTTGAATTGCATAGAACTAGCTACAGTATATGATACAAAAACAAAGTATTTATAGGTAAGTTCTGGGTGCACAGACCAGGGAAGAAAAGAAAACCTTCTAAAATGTCCCAGAGAATGATAACTAAAAAGGGATCATACAGCTTCAGTGCTGTGGACAAAAGTCAAGACTTAAAAGGAAGGGAGAAGGAAATCAATGAAGGAATAAGAGTCCCATGAGTACTTATTTGTAACACTCAGATTCCTCCCCAACTAAGCATCTGACCTCTCACTCCCTTCATCCTCTGAAATACAGGACATGAGTGCATAAGGGCACAGCTCTCTGCCTGAGTAGCTGAAGCCAAGTCCATCTGGACCCCACTCTGACCCAAGTCTGCCTACTTTGTGCTCCCTCTGACTTTGAAGCAAGAGCAGAATAGCATTAGACTGACATTTGACAGTCAATGGGAGGTGCTGCATGACCATTGAGGTATTTGAAGTAACCTTTGGTCTTAGCAGCCAACTCAACCTTGTCACAATAGGGTATCCAATTGCTGCCATCAGCCTTCAATTTAGGCAGGCACAGTTGGTCTTCCTTGTCAGACATTTTTGACATTGTTTTCAAAGCATGGAGGATTTACTGGCTAAGGCCAGGGCTTATAACCTATTGTAAGGTATGGCTAGATGATAGTTAGTATATAGGTAGATAAGGAATGTAGTGTCTTACCTTAGTAACATGGTATAAGTTACTGAGGTGAGAGGAAAAGGGCCAGAACAATGTAACATGCAGGCTTACATAATAAATTTCTATTTTCAGTATGTCAATAGAATAAGTGTCAAGGTGAGAAGGGAACACACACCAACAGTGAGGTATATATCAATGTTATGGATCAGCATTCACAGTCAGATTCAAATGGAGCATGGCAGAGTTCCCAGCCACCACTCATAGCCAACATAGTATGGCTCTATAGCCAACAATAGTGCTGTGCCAGCCCAGCCTCAAGCCACAAAGCTGGTTAAGCCAAGCCCTCTCAGGCTGGGCCAGGCTGAGCCATGAGCCCCACCCAAGCCCTTATGACGGCCCAGCCCATTGTTTTGGGAAGCTGAGGCCAAGCTGGGCCAAACTGTCAAAGCCCCAGAAGCCCTGAATCTCATGGCGCATGTGTTATGCTATGCTCAAGTTACCCAATATAGTAAGTTGCTGCCTACCTTCAACTCAGATCGACTCTTGTGACTTTGCACTTGCGTATCGTGCCTCAGTATTGCTCCTCTAACATCTCCACTCCATATGTGGTATATCAAATCACTTCAACTTACCTGAAATGGCCTGGACGTCATCGTATGGATGTGTAGGTGCATGTTCTTACATGCATTTGGCTGACTCTTCTAGGTCACGTTTTCAGTCTTCCACATTGACACGGTGGGTCTGGATGGTGTAGTGGGTGTCTAGGATCACTGTGGAGTGGATTGGGCGGCTCAGATATGTGTGCTTTAGTCTTGCACACTATTCACTCGATCTGACCTCCCTGCTTAGCAAGCAGTGGTGTCTCAACTCGTATCAAGTCGCAGCATGCGCTGCTCATTGTGCCATCCTTCCAATGGCCTATCCCATCATATACAACATGTTTAAAAGTGTTTTGATGCTGTGCTCCACCTCTGATGTGTCTCAACATCAACTTGGCTCAATCCCACTCTCCCGCACCTGTAACTTGATTCAGTGTGCCAGTATCTTTGTAGGCATCATTCCTTTTGGCTCTGGAGAGCTCTAAGGAACTGGTAAGGTCATCAAGTATCCATCCATTGCATCTGGCGTGTGTGGGTCTGCTCGACTCTGACTCTTTCCCTCTACCTCCTCCTGGCAACCTGTTGCAGTGTTGCATCTTCACTTGTCCAAAGAGCTCACTCTTGTTGCTGCTTGTGGAATTATATTTCAACAAAAAGATTGCATCAAGATCTAAGTTCTTGTGTTGACAAGAGTTGTCTGTATTGGTAGAGACCACTCAGGAGGGGGTAGAATCAGATAATGCTGTTGACAATACAAATGATGGGGATCAGTGGGATGATTAGTAGTTATGTTTGTGCTGACAATGTAAGGTAAAGTATAAATAACTATGTTTGATCCAACAGGCCACAGCTTCAGCATAAGCCCCAGCTTCTGGGCCAGGCCAGGCCCCCATTAGGGGCTTTTGGGGGCTTGAGGCCTGGCCTGCAATTTGTGAAGGCCCAAGCCCCCCTAAGCTGGGCCCAAGCCAGGGCTTTCAGGCCAAGCCGGGCTGGCACAGCACTAGCCAACAAGTAGCATCTTCAAAACCAGTCTGAACTAGTTCCAAGGGATCTTGTAGAGATCCAGGGCATAGGACGAAGGGAAATATTAAATACATGGTCAGTACAATGTGCTCGTATGACGAAGATGTTGGACATTTGAACATACGGTGTGCGGTTGTACAGCCACCTGATTATATAAGCATAAAGCGTACTTAGAACCTTTGGTAGTTTAGTTATTTTTTCTTTAGTGACTACTACCAATTATACAGGTACAGTACTTTACTTACCATCATTACTTACTCATAATATACTAATGACTACTACCAATTCTACAGCTCTACAGAGTTTTTTCTACAGAAGACAATACAATGGAGGAATGCAGACGTTGTGCGCCATGTGCGCGCCGGTAGTCGGACTGGTTGGCCCGACGTCGTGGCTGCGCACGCGGTTGCTAATTCCAACAGGCACCTTCATCGACTCTTCGTGCGTTCGTTCGTGTCTGCTCTGAACCCGCACCGCGGACCGACGACAGGACAAATCATCTCTCAAGTGTTCCCCCTCCTCAAGATGCGCCACAAACGCATATCCAGAGAAAGACTGGAACGTCCAACGGGAAACATTGGATAGAGCAGGCCCGTTCCTCGGCCCGCTCACTGGTCGCCCACTCATTTACACAGTTCCCCAACGATATCCCCCCCCCCCCCGAAAAAATCCTCCAATCTATGATCGGTTATCACCTCGCATACGACAATTCGCTCTGCGGCATGGTCACGACTCAAGGCCGAAAGCGCCAAGTGATCAACATCAGTCTCGGGATCAAACATTCTCTGTCGAGCCGAGATGCGTCTCTGTATCTACCTATGCAGGAGGTCCGTTCGCCGTCCATCGAGCCCGTTCCTACATTGATTTGCCTCGACATCCACGCAACTCACATCCCCCGAACTCACATTCATCGCCCCCGAACTCGGTGACGAAGTCCTCGGCCGTCCCTGCATCCTTCTCTCCCTCAAAGCCGCCTGCATCAAAGCCGTCGGCCAGTTCCGCGGGTTCGGCTAGTCGCGCCTCAAATTCAACATTCCCAACGAATCCGCATGGGGAGATGGCCGCCCGCTCCAAGGCCGTTCGTTCGAGAAACATACCAGTGCGCGTGCGCACTTTACAGGGGGACGAAGGAGAGCAAGTTTATTTTGCGCGATAATGCAAAGGATCTCGAAGTGTGGGTGCAGTTTATAAACATTGATCAGATGATCAAGGTCATCCCAAAGTTGACTGCATAGCATGTAATAGTATCCTCACATAGACCTCTCATTCGTCCTTTGTGGGCGTGTCCGATTCGCTTGACGGCAGTCCGGTAGAGTAGAACCGATCGGAGGTATATTCTAATCGCTTTAGCACGCACGCACACGGCGTGACCAGCACGATCGCCAGCATCGAAAACAAGACCATCACAAACGCTTTGTGGGTGTGAAAAAAAGGACAGCCGCGAACCACCCATCTCACATCGCAATAAATGAACGTGCATGCTTTACAGAATACTTGTTAGTAAACACAAGTGGCTAGTTGTACCCTCAAGCACTTCCTACTATCTTGCAACGACTTGTGAGTATCCGCTAAACCATTCACGCGTTCGGGCTGACGTTCGTCACAGCGCTCTCGCCTGTTCCCGCATCTCTGTATGATCCAAATCCCTTTGGTGACGTTTTTGGTCCTTATGGTGATAGGAAAATGATATGTTTTTTACGAATCTGTGCAACGCGGTCCGCACAGCCGTATAGTCGCAGTCTACAGCTTCTGTCAAGAACCTCACTGGCTATTCTGTGTTGCAAGAGGCAGAGCTCTCCTTACTTGGTTTGTTAGCTGTCTGATACTCTCCTTGCCTAGATATTTCGCTTCCACGCTGCTGCTATTATCGTCAGCAGAATGTTGTGCTCTCCCGGCAATTTGTGCCGAACAGGACATCATGCTCAATAAATTACTAGCTTGCTTTGCAAGACCATCACCTCATCCCGTTTCTCTGCACCTACAGCTTCCCTTCCCTTTCAGACTTTTCAAGTTGTTTGCAA
Organism: Solioccasus polychromus; assembly: GCA_038090335.1. Classification (NCBI taxonomy): domain Eukaryota; kingdom Fungi; phylum Basidiomycota; class Agaricomycetes; order Boletales; family Boletaceae; genus Solioccasus; species Solioccasus polychromus. The sequence continues at coordinate 10,266 of JBBPMM010000850.1, forward strand.
GCTTGTGGGATACAAACATTGAATCCATCGAATAGGGCTGCCAATCCGCATAGAACGACGATGCTCATTTCGTCATACCATTGGACCCTGGGAATACCAAGGTTTCGACTACGCAATGTGGAACTCAGTTTATGTTGCATGGGGAGATGAACGTTCCTGTCGTCCCACGGCGTGGTGGGCCTGTCTGGGCGTCCACTTCATCAATTTGATGTGACTATTGATGGATCCGCCCAGAAAATCGGCCTTGATTAGTATGCCACTGGCGACAACGATGAGGGTGTTGTCGGATTCGTGCATGCGCATTGAAGGAGAGATCGTTGCCCTTGAGCCAGAATAGTGTTCTGCGGCGGAAGGGGAGAGCATGTAAGACAAAGTAAGACAGAACACACAATCATAAAGAAACATTCATTGGAGCGTGCAAGCACAGAGCCGGTACATATCTCACATCTAATTATAAATATCCACAGGTTACAGATATGTCTAGTACCAATATGGAAGGTCATTGACACGCCACCCGAATCTAATGGAGTTCTGCGCACTCTATTTCCTTTCTTTCACCCACCTCCAATATCTCAGCCGTCAAATACCTCGTTTTCTGAATTTTATTGAATTTTGTCGTATTTTTCCCATGTCTGACCGCGCAGAGAGAGTCAAGGCCAGGTTCCCGCAGTTCCGCATTCTCGTTATCGGACGCGCAAATGCTGGTAAAACCACCCTACTCCAGAGGGTTTGCAAGACAACCGAATCCCCCATCGTTCTCGATCGGAATGGAAATCAAGTAATCAAGTTGTAGTTGAATGATTCTTGTATGTTGACCAATCTCCCTAGATCAGTGTCGATGTGAAAGGAACCGACGATGTACGCATCTCGATAGTACCGTCGTCTCACTGTCTTCATCTACCGTAGCGTGGCGAGCATGACATCGAGCATGAAATTTCATTCCGCAGTAACGACCGATTTGTTTTCCACGATTCACGAGGTTTCGAGGCTGGTCGTGATGACGAACTCAAAAAGGTTCAGTCGTTCATCAAGTCACGGGCAAAGGAGCGGAGACAAGCAAACCGTCTGCATGCTATATGGTTTAAGCTTACGTGGAACTAGCACCAATACAAACTCACGTTTTCGTAGGTATTGCATCCCAATGGATGAGCACTGTAGGCCTATTACAGTAGCAGAAGAGACCTTCTTTTCAAAGTGTGCCACTGGGATAGGTAAGAAAAGTGTTGTGACAAATATTATGTACTAAGGAGAGGTGTAGTTCCTGTGATTGCAATCTTTACTAAATTTGATGCATTGCATAGTGTTGCATTTGGTGAGCTCTGTGGTGAAGGAAAGAGGAATGACCAGGCAGTGGCAATGGCACCTGAGTATGCTGAGAAGATGTTTCGGGATAATGATTACATTGGTATGTTGAAGAGAATGGAGTTTCCTCCAAAGGATGTTGTGTGCATGGAAAGTAAGTAATTGACATACATGTCTAAAGGACTTATGAGAATTATTTTTATAGGTATGGAGAAAGAACAGGCAGACTGTACTAAACTTATTGTCTGCACTGCAGAAGCACTGGACAATGAGAGCCTGGAGTTATTGTTTGTATCAGCACAAGCAGTCAACATGACCATCTGTATCAGGTTAGCTGTGAAAAGGAAAGTGTATGATATGCAGTTGTAGGATTTTTTTTAACTAAATTATAGGACACTCAGAAGGATTCTTAAAGATGAAAGGTACACAAGATCCTGGGGCACAAATATAGCATGGAGAGTTCAATTACAAATTGCAATGTGGTTTCCACATATCAATGTGAGTTGTAGAAATCCAATTATAAGAATGGTACAACTGAAACAAATGTATAGTGGGTATGTTGTATTTTGGCATGTGTGTCTGGTA
>JBBPMM010000851.1:0-12141 GCA_038090335.1 Solioccasus polychromus
AAACAGGAGTAAGATGTCAGAGTGAAACAGGAATGGAGGTGTCAGGGTTGACACTGGAACAGAGATGTCAAGATGAAACTAGGGTAGAAGGTGTCAAGATGAAACGTGTAAGAGACTAGAACATAACACTAGGTTGGAGCGGAGTAAATGATGCGGAGTAAACTTAAGTAACGAAAAGGTATAAAGAGCAGAGTAATATATCGGAATAAAGGCGGAATAACGAAAAGGTATAAAGAGTGGAGTAATATATCGGAATAAAGGCGGAATAACGAAAAGGTATAAAGAGCGGAGTAATATATCGGAATAAAGGCGGAATAACGTCAGGATTGTCATGCCCATGACAGTATCCCCCCTTTAGGGCTGGAACCCTTGACGGTCCAATAAGACCCTAAAAGGTAAGACATGTGGTAGAGCGGAGTTTGTGATATCCACAGTAGTCTGGTAAAATATAAAAGGCGGAAGAAGCGTGTTTTACAACTTAACTTCGAACCATCACCATCTTCAATCAACAACATGTCCAACAACCGCGACTGGAAGAACGTGCCTGAGGAGGAGTTGCTTACCGACTCCGACAATGATGTCGCGACCGCGGCGGCCAAGAAGGGCGAGCAGCAGCAATGCGAGGCAGAGCGGAAGAGGAAGGCGGAGGAGGCCAAAGCACAGAAGAAGCGCGAAAAAGAGGTGAGTCCCTTAGTGATTGCTGCGTGAATGATTTACTGATAATGGTATTAGGCCCGCCATCTGGAGGAGGAGCGGAGGAAGTGCGTGGAGGAGGAACAGAGAAAGCGCGCAGAGGAGCAGCGTCAGCGAGCGGCGGAGGCAGCACAACAGGCAGAGGCCGCTAAGAAACGAGTGGAGGAGGTTGCGGCAGTGCAGGGGAGCGGAGTAGAAGCGCGGGTGCCATGTGCTCGATGCCAAGGTATGGGGAAGGCAGCGGAGTGTCGCCCGAGCGACAAGCGGAGGGCGCAGGTGTGTCAACCATGTCAGCTGGCGCAGAAGACGTGCTCATGGACTCTGTCCAAGACGACGGCGGCGACGGGCCAGAAACGGGGGTGGAGCATGGTGGAGGAAAATCGGGACAAGGGGAAGAAGCGGGCGAGGGCGTCAGCGGAGACGGACGAAGAGGAAGACATCAAGATGGATCACGACGGTGAGGACGAAGACGAGCGGGACGCTTTCGGGATGCTAACCGAGGCGATCTCGCGATGGGGCGAAGAGTTGAAGAAGGCTCAGGAGGTGGCAGAGAAGAGGCTCCGTCTAGAGGAGCGGAGGTTCGAGCTGGAGAAGAGGAGGACGGAGGCGGAGGAGAAGGTGGCGGAGATCCAGGCAGACATCCGCAAGATGGTCTGGCACTGGGTCCATTTGGTCAGGGTGTTGGAATCGGAGAAGTGGGAGATAGGCTCTGAGTGGGCGGAAGAGAAGCGGAAGCAGGCAGAGAGAGGAAAGGAGGTGGAAAAGGAGTGAGAGGGACAGAAGGAGAAGGGAAAAGAAAAAGAGAGGGAGAACCAGCTGGAGGAACCAGCGGAGTTTGTCGAGGGATCATCACAAGATGTGACGATGAAGGAAGTCGGGGTGGAGGAGGACGAGGAAGAGACAGAGGATGAAAGCGAAGGGTCGGAGGAAGGCGGAGAAGAAGTGGAAGAACTAGTGTAGAAAGTTTTTTGTCTTTTATAAATGTTTTGTATATAATAATTCTTTGTCTTTGAGCGAAATAAGTGTGATCGGAAAACTAGGCAGATTTGGGGGCGGAATAAGGACCAGGCTTGTCGGGGTATTTCACGTGGAAATCCTGTACAAGTTCTGAGGCATGATCCAGTTCCGTAGCTAGTAACCATGAGGTTTCTTCATCAGTTCCTTCGTAGCCAGCCCAGCGGACTAAGTATAGAAGTTGGCAATGTCGTCGTCATCTGTTGGTCTTTGAGTCGAGGATCTCTGAGACTTCGTACTCAACTTCTCCATCGATCTCGATCGGAGGAGGCGGAGTTTGAGTTCGATGCGGAATAACGTTTGGGGTGGCGAGCTCGAGCTGTGAGACATGGAAGACAGGGTGGACGGACTTCATTGAATCTGGGAGGCAGAGTGTGACGGAGTGGGAGCCAGGTCGGGTGATGACTTTGAAAGGACCAAGGTTCTTGTCAGAGAGTTTCGGAGAAGGTCTCGTGGTGTGGAAGAACTTGGCTTTGACGTAGGCTTCGTCACCAACCTTGAAATCTGGCGGAGGGATGCGCTTTGCATCGGCAGGTCCTTGATAGCGCTCTTGGGCAAGAGCCATTTCGGAGCAGAGAAAATCATGGAGCTGCTGTAGGTCAGAGGTATACTCTTGTGCCCTAGCGGAGGTAAGGGATGGGTCGGAATTGACTGATATAGACAGATGATAACCCTTGTTGGCGAAGAAAGGTGAGATTCCGGTAGTCACGCTAGGAGCATTATTGAATGCAAACTCAGCCATAGGTAGGAGATCAGCCCAGTTGTCCTGCTGGTAATTGCAGTAGATTCGGAGATATTGTTCGAGGGTCTGGTTAGTTCGCTCGGTCTGACCATCACCTTCAGGGTGGTAACCAGAGGTGAAGTGGAGGGTTATTCCTAGAGCTTTACCTAGGGAGCGAAAGAAGTGGGAGACAAATTCCGAACCTCTGTCGGAGGTGACATGACTGGGGACTCCATGCTTCGAGAAGACCTGGGAAACGAAGATCTTTGCTAACTCAGGAGCGGAGATAGTGTCGTGAGTCGGAATGAATATTCCTTGCTTCGAGAGGTGGTCTATGATGACTAGGATGGCGGAGTAACCATTGGACTTTGGGAGATGTTCTATGAAATCCATCGAGATGGAATTCCATGGGCGTTCGGGAATGGGGAGTTGCTTGAGCAGACCATAGAGTTTATGTCTAGGGACTTTAGCACGCACACACGAAGTGCAAGTACTGACATAATCCTTAATGAAGGTGCAAACACCAGGCCAAGTATAGTCACGTCGGAGTAACTCAAGTGTCTTGTTCCGACCAAAGTGACCTGATAGGGGGTGGTTGTGCTTGAAGTGGAGTACGCGTAGGCAGAGGTTGTCGACGTCAGGGACATAGATTCGATTGTCAAGGCGGAGTAAACCATCTGAGTCGACTACCCAGCGAGGGTCGGTGGAGTTTGACATATGGCGTTGTGCCAATGTGTCGGAGCTGAGGGCGGAGTGGATGGAGGAGTGGAGATCATCAGTATCTACGAGTTCTGCAGCACGGAGTGTGGGGTCGAGAAGGTAAGTTGCTCTAAGGGAGGACGCAAGGTGTTCTTGAGTGAATATTGGGCGGGAATTGTGTGGATTGGCATGAGCGTAGTCCCTATCCCCCTCTTTTAGGTAGACGTCCCATCGTCGAGTAAGGGAATCGGGTTTCGCGCCAAGGCGTCCAGGGCGGAAACGAACAACTAGATTGAATTGATTAAGAAATTCCGACCACCGCGCTTGTCTGCGCGTGAGGAGTTTACTGGCAGAGAAATACTCGAGATTCTTATGATCTGTAACAACATCAATGGGAATGGCGGAGCCCTCAAGGTAGTGTCGCCAATGTCGAAATGCCTCGAAAATTGCTGGAAGCTCCTTGTTGTGGGTATCATGGTTTAGCTCTGAACTTGTCATCGTTTGAGAGTAAAATGCGACAGGGTGGAGAATTGAGTCAGGGCAAATGATAGAGAGAATTCCAGCGATAGCATAGTTGGAGGCATCAGTCTCAACAACTAGTGGAGTGTCAGGAATCCAATGGGTGAGAATAGGGGCAGAGGTAAAGGTGGATTTTAGTTTATTGAAGGTGGAGCGACAGTCGTCAGAGAAATTCCAAGGAGTACCCTTGTGGGTAAGACGAGTGAGTGGAGTGACGATGTCGGAGTAATTGTGAATGAATCATTGATAGAAGTTGGCAAAACCCAAGAAGGACTGGATGTCTTTCACCTTGCGAGGCTCAGGCCAGTCGGAGATAGCTTTTACTTTGTCAGGTGACATACAGTAGACAGACCTTCAGGCGAGAGGCGGAAGCCAAGATATTCAACAGAGGAATGAAACTTGCATTTCTCTGGTTTAGCATATAAACCATGCTGTCAGAGGTGGTGGAGCACTTCAGAGACATGCGCTGTGTGTGAGTCCATGTTGGCAGAGTAGATGAGAATGTCATCAAGGTATACCACAACACAGACATCAAGCATGTCGGTGAAGATGCTATTGACGAACCTCCAGAAAGCAGCAGGGGCATTTGTTAGACTGAAAGGCATTACACACCATTCGAAAAACCCATAACAAGTGTGGAAAGCAGTCTTCCATTCATTGCCTTCAGTGATGCAGACTAGGTGGTAAGCATGGCGGAGATCGATCTTAGAGTATATCATAGCCTTGCTGGGAGAGTCCAAGAGGTCAGAGATAAGGGGTAGTGGGTAGCGATCTTTCTTTGTGATCTTGTTAAGACCTCTGAAGTCGACACACAAGCAGAGAGAACCATCCTTCTTTCGGATGAAGAGGACTGGGGCACCATGTCTAGAATTAGATTGATGAATGAAGCCGGAGCAGAGGTTCTCATTGATGAATGTGCAGAGTGTGACAAGCTCAGTCGGAGAAAGGGAGTAGATGGTACCAAGGGGTGGAGCAGTTCCTTCTTCCAAATCAATCTTCAAGTCGAAGTTGCGATGTGGTGCCAGCTGGTCAGCTTTTGCCTTGCTAAAAACATCTGCGAACTCATGGTAGACTGAAGGGATTGCAGAGAGATTGATTGGCTCTGGCAGAGCGGTGGAAGTGGAGCAGAGTTTTACGTCCCTATGGTGGAGGAAAAGGGTGAAGTGGGAAGATCCTTGCAAATGACAGGTATGCTGGTAGGTCGCTGCATTCACAAAGGATATAGAGGGAGGACTAGGCATGTCAGTGGAGTTTGGTGGAGCAGAGTCCAACAGAGGTGGAACAACCGTCGGAGTGGATGGAGCAGAGGGAGGCACCTTTGCTGCTAGCATTCATTGCTCAGTAGTCGGGAAGCTGATGTGGTTCAATACCCAATCAATCGATGGATTGTAGTGGGTGAGCCAGTTATGTCCCAAGACTAATGGACAAGAGGAATCCAGCGGAGTGACATAGAATGTCGCGGAGGTGACATCGCCAGAGGGAAAACAAATACTGAGGTCGGATGCATGGGTAATGCAGGAATTGGAACTTCCATCAAGGAGTCGGAGTGAAAGTGAAGTAACTTCACAAGTACTGATTGCATGTTTAAGTACAAAGGTGGAATCTATGAAGCAGTCGGTGGAACCAGAATCAATTACATAGGGCAGAGACTGACAAGGTATCATAGGACAGAATAGAGACAGAAGGCATAAGGGAATTGGGATCAGAAAGAGCAGACGCATTTAGTCTTGGCTCTGTTGAGGCACAGTAGGAGTCAACACAATCTCCAGCCCGTGCAGAGCACTGGGGATTGCTGACTATTTTTTTGACTCTGCAGAGGCGGGAGTCTTAGACAGAGTAGCCTTGGCTGCGCAGGCCTTTGCTTTAGCTGCCTTCGAGGTGGCCTTAGGACATTCTTTGGTGTTATGTCCTGGCTAACCACAGAACATGCAAAGTTTCTCCTTGAAGCAGTGCTGGCATTCTGCTTCTGTCAATTTTCCATCCTTGCCCAGGTGGGAAGGGGCATCGGAGGTAGATGATTTGGTGGAGTTCTTGCCATTGCCAGACTTAAAAGCAGAAGCGGATTTGTCCTTCACAGGCAGAGTGGTAGTGGAAGTCTGAGTGGAGGATTTATTGGAGCGAGAGGTGGAGGAGTTGGATGGTTTGGACGAGGAGTCGGTGGTGGAGGAGTTCTTATCCTGACAAGAGATCTCAGACTTTCATTCCCAGTAGTGTGCATCGATGGTTTGAGCGAGGGAGTGGAGATCTTGAAGGGTAGTGGGTTTTCCAACTCTAGAAATCTCGTCCTTGATCCTATCTGGCAAGCCATTATAGGAGTGCTCCTTCTCCATAACCACAAACCTGAGTGGCCAGACAGTTAAACCCAACCACATACTTATTGATCCACTGATTATCTTTCATTGACAAGTTGTCCAACTAGTGCTCCACATCTCCGACTGGGTTGTGCAGACCAAAATTGGACTTGAGTTCCCTGACGAACTCTTGATAGTCATCCATTCAGATGGGGCGATGATCGCTGTTGGGGTGGAGTAGATCCGGTTCGAACCATTCTAAGGCCATGCCCATAAGGTAGGACTGGGTGAAGGTGACCTTGGAGCAGTCAAAGCGAAAAGCCTTAGGGCGGTCCTGGAAATTCAACTTGCACTGCACCAGAAAGGTGTGGAGTTTGCATGTATCTGTTCCATCGAAGGTATCTGGTTCACGGACTTTGGTGCGGGAAGAGGCGGAGTCATGATTGGAGGTAGCATGACATGCAAAAGAGTCGATGGCACAAGCTAGAAGGGTGAGAGCATTGGTATCTGGATTGGGAGTGGATGCATGGGAGTCAGGAAGGGGAATATCAGGCAGGTCATTGTCTCCATCACTTCCGCTGCCAGGTGGTCTACAAGGGTCGTCATCGGGCGGACTTTGGTGTCCAGAGGGTATATGAGAGAACATAGGACAACAGTTGGAAAATGGCATTGGAGTGGAGAATCTGCGACAAGATGGACCAGGGAAAGGTGGGCGACAAGAAAAGGAGAGGAACTCATCTTCTGCATCAATTGCTGCGAGACTAGGGAGGGAGCCACCAGGCATAAGTGCCCTTTGGCGTAGTTGAGCGTGCGTCTGAGCACGAGTCTGAATAGTACTGGTAGGGGCCATAGGATTTAGTGAATGTGTAAGGATGAGTTTGAATATACTGTCAAGTATCAGGTCTGACGCTATTCCACTCTTGCTCCAAAGTCGGAGGGAGACGAAGTAGGCAGACTTGGGTCGGAGGTTGGTCAGATGGACTTGGCTTCAGCTACTTGGGTGGAGAGCTGTGCCCTTATGCACTCGTGTCCTGTATTTCGAAGGACAAAGGTAGCGAGAGGTCAGACACTTAGTTGGGGAGGAGTCTGAGCTAAGACTTGAGGAGAGCAGGAGAGGATAGCGGGGAACTTAGTTGATATTCGAACTGAGGAGAAGTCCTTAGCAAACTACAGTATTTATACATGAGTAGGCTGAAACAGTAGTGACGAGTGTTGGCTGCTGATTCATGAAACAGGAGTAGGGTGTCATAGTGAAACAGGAATGGAGGTGTCAGGGTTGACACTGGAACGGAGATGTCAAAATGAAACTAGGGTAGAAGATGTCAAGATGAAATATGTAAGAGACTAGAATGTAATGCTAGGTCGGAGCGGAGTAAATGAGGCAGAGTAAACTTAAGCAACGAAAAGGTATAAAGAGTGGAGTAATATGTTGGAATAAAGGCGGAGTAACGTCAGAATTGTCATGCCCATGACAACATGACCAAGTACTTATATAAGATATATAAGCATATTACAGCATGCTAGGATCCAATGTATGTAATGAGAAGTAGAAGTCAAAAAACTGTCCCAATGAGTCACTCATTTGAAATGGCTGCCATTTGCCCAAATCTGATCCAAATGTTTTGATTCATAGATGAATTCTGTAGCCAAGAATAAGCTCTTCCATTCATACAGCCAAGGTTTAGGACAAGGTTCAGGTGTTATTGTGTTTTGGTGCATTTAGTGCAAAATGACCAAACATTGGGACAGTTTTTTGAGCCACTGTATCACCCACAAACCGATGGAGAAACCGAACGAGCAAACCAGTCTCTGGAAACGTACCTAAGGATATTCTCTGAAGGTCGCCCAGACAAATGGGTAGACTTGTTACCTCTTGCCGAATTCTCCCACAACTCAAACGTCCATGCTTCCACACAAAAGACTCTGTTTTTCCTTATGTTCAGGTACGAACCTAGGGGATACCCCCCTCTTGGAAAGACATTTATCCCCACTCTGGAAAAATGTCTTACCCTCCTCAAAGAAGCACGAAAAGAAGCTCTAGCAGCTCATAAGAATTCCGCTCAGATCATGAAGGAATGGACCTTTTCAAAGTTCAGACCATGGAAAGTCAGAGATAAAGTCTGGCTAGAAGCCCGAAACCTCCACTTCTGTCACACTTCCAAGAAACTCCTTCCTCGACGAGAAGGCCCCTTTGAGATCTCCAAGGTCATTTCTCCTCTCGCTTATGAACTCCATCTTCCCCCCTCTTGGAAAATCCATAACATCTTCCATGCCTCACTCTTATTGTCCTATCGGGAGACACCAGAACATGGACCCAATTTCTTAAAACCACTGTTGGAGGAGATAGAAGGAGAAGAAGAATGGGAAGTTGAGAACATCCTCAATCACTGCAGAACACGAGGACAGAGACAATATCTAGTGAAATGGAAAGGGTATTCCTCCACCAAGAATACATGGGAACCAGAGTCTAATCTGAGAAATGCTTCCAAAATGCTTGTGGAATATAAAGCTCAACGACATCTTTAAAACTCCATCAATCCATCTTTACACCTCCATTCATCTGTCACCTTTGTTTTCCCATCATGTCGAACCCTGCCATCTATGCTGAACGTCTCCCAGTCTCCTGCCACCGTATTCTTTTTGGGACTGTCTTAGCTGATCCCCTGAAAGAATAAGAGTGTTGGAAATATAGAAAATGATGGGATATACACGTAGAGGTGCACCAACCTCTACACCGCCCTCTCTTTTGCGTTGAATACGACCCTCTCTGGAACCAAGCCACTTCACTGCAAATGATGGTACGCTTGTACCATCAGATCTACACTACTGATCTCCTGTTCCAATGCTCTCGCTCAGGTACCAGCTCTGCATTTACGCGAGCTATCGACCACTCCACCCAGCAGATGCTTGATCATCTCCTTGACCTGATGCATCAAGAAGGCTTTTGGTTCTTTGTGAATCGCATCCCATCCGCTACTATTCCCATCCTCCAGTCCCTTCTTGATGGACTTACTCCTGTTGAGGAAACCCAGTATTCGGGGTACCCCCTAACCATAACTAACAGAATAGAACCTCGTTTCCTTCTTTCCTCACCATCCTCTCCCAGCCCTCCAACATCCCCTTTGCCCCCTACTCCCACTCGTTGACCCTGTCATCGCCCTAGACAGTGACCTACCCATTACTCAGTATCAACCCAACCATGTCTGTCATCCTACGACAACACCCCTGCATTACCTATCCCGGATCCTACTAGACCTATGTGGACCCCTCAACCAGAATGGGAACAACCCCTACCTAATCATCTGGCATCTTGTCCATTGACTCCACCTCCTCCTCCACCTTGCTCTCCTTCTCCAGGTACCCCAACCCATCCTATCAACATTGACTCTCTTCCTGATACACCTACGCGATCAGGTCAATGCTTTAAGTGTCAACGGTGGGGGCATTGGTATATGGAATGTTGAGAGTACCGCTGCCCTAAATGTTTTCTTTGGGCCCCCAGTCACCAGGCCAGTTTTTGTAGAGGACTACCTTGTGAAGGGTGTGGGACCCCCAGTCACAAGGTATCCCACTGTCCCGATATTACCACTAATCCTACTATCACGGACTGGATAATAGACGACCATAATTCTTTGGGTGGAGAGAATAATTCAGCTCAGTGAGCTGAAAGCTACGAAGGGGGTAATGTTACGGTTTTGGACCCCTATCTTTTCTTCCTATTTTCCCCATCTATTCCCTAGTTTTTCCATTCTTTGTTCCTATATTTTCCGTCCTCCAACTTCGCCCATTATACCTTGTAGCACTGGAGCTAGAGGTTACCATTTATAGTTAAGAATCCTCCAGAACATTCTAGATAGTTTCCTTATTCTTTTTGGTCTGTGTGCTGTCTTTCTACCTATAAATCGGTAGACTTCCTATCCTTGTACTTTAGCTAGTTCTACACAATCCAAGCCTAGTAACCAGCAAGCTGCTCAGGACAAGAAAGACCGCCATCATTCCAGTACTCTTAGCTACCATGCTAAGGAGTTCCCTCACTCATCAGGGAGTGAGATACCAGCTGATCATATTCATCGCTACAGTCCAGGACCTCCCGTATGGACGAGTCGATACCCTCTATTGGGAGACAACCGTTCTGGTTGTAATCATTCTAGGATTACCTCATTGATGCATAAGCATCTACCACCACGTATACTTCATCAGTTACTAGCTGAGTTACTACCTTCAGCATAACACCTCCACTCAGAAAATGCCATTCTCCTTGATGCTCGGATATGAACCAAGGGGATATCCCTCACTCGGAAAGATGTTTATTCCTGCTCTGGAAAGACGACTTTCCCTATTGGATGAAGCACGGAAGAAAGCCCTTGCAGCTCATGAGAATTCCACTTGGATCATAAAGGAACAGACCTTTTCTAAGTTCAAACCCTGGAAAGTCGGAGATAAGGTCTGGCTCGAAGCTCGAAACCTACGTTTCCGTCATACGTCCAAGAAGCTCCTCCCACGATGTGAGGGACCTTTTGAAATCTCCAAGGTCATCTCCCCTCTTGCCTATGAACTCCATCTACCCCTGTCCTGGAAAATCCACAACATCTTTCATGCTTCACTCTTATCATCCTATCGGGAAACCCCCGAACACAGACCTAATTTCTTAAAACCCCCATCGGAAGAAATAGAAGGAGAAGAGGAGTGGGAAGTCGAAGACATCCTGAATCACTGTGGAACACGAGGACGGAGGCAATATCTCATCAAATGGAAAGGATACTCCACTGCTGAAAACACCTGGGAACCCGAGTCCAATCTTGGAAATGCTCCCAAAGTGCTAGAATAGTATAAACCTCGATGACACCTTTAAGGCTCTGTCACACCATCCTACACCTCCATTCATCTGTCACTTTTGCTCCCTATTATGTTGTCCCCTGCCATCTATGCTGAATGTCTCCCCATCTCTTACCATTGAATTCTTTTTGGCACCATCCTTGCTGATCCTCATCCTCTTTTCCGCATCGAACATGACCCTCTTTGGAGTCAAGTGACTTCTCTTCAGACGATGGTACACTTGTACCATCAGATTTACACCACTGATCTGCTCTTCCAACGATCTTGCTCTGGGCCTAGCTCTGCATTTACATGAGCTATTGACCATTCTACCCAGCAGATGCTGGATCACCTCCTTGACCTCATGCATTCTGAAGGCTTCTGGTTCTTCATAAACCATATCCCCTCCTCTACCATTCTGACATTACAGTCTCTCCTAGACGGACTCACTCCCAGAGAAGAGAGTTGGTATCAAGGGTATCCCTTGACTACCACCAATCATATTTTACCTAGGTTCTTACTCCCTTCTCCCCCTTCTCCCAGCCCACTGTCCACTACTCCGTCTCCTCCATCTCCTCCCACTTGTAGACCTTGACGTCATCCCTGACATCACCCTACCCCCTATACCATCCCTACTCAACCTCACCTCTCGTCATATGATGATACTTCTACTCTCCCTATACCCAAACCTGCTAGACCTACATGGACTCCTCAACCTGAGTGGATGAGTCCCCTCCCTGCTCATCTGGTGTTGTGCCCCTCCACTCCACCACTCCCTCCATTGTCTCTGTCCCCCTCTCTAGGGACTCCTAATCACCCCATTAATGTTGATGATATTTCTGATCTCCCCAATCACCAAGGGTAGTGTTTTAAATGCCAACGATGGGGACATTGGTACATGGAGTGTCACGAGTACTGCTGTCTGAAATGCTTTTTGTGGGCCCCAGGGCATCAACAGAGTTTTTGCAGAGGACTCCCCTGTGATGGGTGTGGTGTATGAGGACATATGGTTACCTATTGTCCTAATATTTCCACTAACCCTCCAGTCGCTGTTTGGGTTGTAGAAGAAAATTCTTCTTTGGGAGAAGAGAATAATAGTCCAGTTCTGTGATCTGGATGTTAAAAGGGGGGTAATGTTACAGTTTTACTATTACTCCTATTCTTTCCTATTCTTTCCGTTGTCTTCCTGTTGGTTCCGAATCCTGTTCCTACACTTCCTGCCTCCCGATTCCTTCCGTTTTGCCTTGTAGTACTGGAGCTAAGGGTTACTCATTATAGTCATCATTCTCCAGAACATTCTAGATAGTTTCCTTTTTCTCTCTTGGTCTGTGCACTATTCCCTTACCTATAAATAGGTAGATTTCCTAACCCATGTACCTTAGCTAGTTC
>JBBPMM010000852.1:0-12140 GCA_038090335.1 Solioccasus polychromus
TTCTTCCCTCCCCCTCGAACGAACCACGTCGCTCCCCAACCCCTCCCACGAAGAGACTCCCATTGAGATCGAGCAAGACCCACAACGAGAAGTTGATTGGGAGAAAGAATTGGAAGACGAATATGATGCTCGATTGGCTCAACAGCTGTCCACAGAGGGACATGACGACAAAACAGTAAGGAGAAGAGTAGAAGCTTCTCGAGAACAGAGACGTGTATTAGCTGAAGAAGAGGAGCGCAGAACCGCCGAATACCTCAAACGACGAAGAGAAGAAATGGTTAAGACCACAGAACTTAAGGCTGGACTTCCTGACGATTTCTCAGGAGAATCGGAGGATGCAGTATGCTGGATGCTCGCCATGAAGGCGTACTTCAAAATGAACAGTGACCTTTACGACGATAAAGCCATGATGCTGACTATGCTCAATAAGATGAGCAAGGGACGAGGAAAAGTATTCTCTGAAGGATGGTTCTATCGTTTAGAGAGCCCCAACGTTCCTGACGACCATCGTACTTTTGCCGTGATGGCTGCTGACTTTGCCAAAACCTTCTTTCCATTCGATACTGCCAGTAAGGCCCGAAGAACTATTCGAAACCTTACTCAAAATACAAAGGATAAAGACGACTTCGCTAAATACGTCACCAACTTCTCCCTCGCTGCAGCACAAACCGGTCTTTCCGATGAGGAGGCCCTCATTGAATACTTTGGACGGGGATTAGATGAAAAGATTGCTACCAATATCCTCTCTATGTCCACTGTCCCCACCACACTCCAGGGATGGATGGATCAGGCCAGTAAATTTAATGCGCAGCAGGAACGTATCAAAGATATGCGTAAAGGTTTAGGATGGAGGAACTTCTCTAACGATAGGAAGGATCCCAACGCCATGGAAGTCGATACTATTCGACTCTCTCCTGTCAAGAAGGCTCGACATATACGAGAAGGACAGTGCTTCATTTGTCATAAGAAAGGTTGTACCACTCGCAATCATCCTCGTGACGACAAGAAAGTGGAAGGATCTACCCTGCGATCCAATAATCCATTCCGAAACCAAACTAGGGTGGCAGTTGTCGGTTCCCCGGATCCCCCTAAGGCACCAGAACCTCCCCCATCTTCTGATCTTGATAGGTACCTTAAAGTCCTTGAAGGACGAAAAGTCGATCAGAAGGAACTCGTGTGAGTTCTGCAAGAGTGCTTCGAAGAAGACGAGACAAAGTTCTCCAGGATGTCCACTGAAGAGAAGATTCAGGGTTTTTAGAACGGAGGAAAGCATCAGCGTCTTTCCCTCCCAAACGTTCCGCTCCTATCATTTGTACTAGTAAGAAAGAGAAATCTATTCGTATTCCCATCTCTCTTTCTCATGGAATGAAAACCGCTGAAATTAACGCTCTTATCGATTCTGGAGCAACAGAAAACTTCATCGATCCTATCACTATAGCGAAATACCAGTTTCCTACAAGACGACTCCCTGCTCCGATAAAGGCTTCTAATGCCGACAGCTCTGCCAATAAAGGAGGACTCATTCGAAGAGAAGCCCTTTTGGTCATCGATATGGCAGGGAGGGAAGAGGTCGTTCGTTTCTTGGTACTAAACTGTGGAGGGGACCGAGTCATCTTAGGAATTCCTTGGTTCACCAAGGTAAACCCCCGAATCAATTGGACAAATCGAGAAGTCGTCATTCCTACTCTTTCCGAAAGTCATAATGCCGAAGGAGAAGCTTTGGAACAACGTTACCTAGTGGAGTCATTAAAAAAAACCACTATAGCAACCGAGGCAGCTATCTCCGCACCCAAGCAGAAGAAGGTCTTACCACCAGAGTATATCGAGTACACATCCATATTCGAAGAAAAGACTCACGATCTCCTTCCACCATCCTGACCCTTTGATCATGGAATAGACCTAGACGAATCATTTATCCCGAAGATCGCAAAAGTCTACCCCCTTAATCCAAAAGAAACGGAAACGTGTAAAGAATTCGTTGACGAACATCTCCGAACAGGTCGGATTGTACCATCCAAGTCTCCTCAAGCCTCTCCCTTCTTTTTCGTACCAAAGAAGGACGGCTCTCTACGACCTTGTCAGGATTATAGATATCTCAATTCTCATACAGTCAAGAATGCTTATCCACTCCCTCTCATCTCCGATCTCTTAGATAAATTGAAGGACTCGACGATCTTCACTAAATTTGACGTTCGATGGGGGTATAACAACGTTCTCATCAAACCAGAAGACCGATGGAAAGCTGCCTTCATCACACCGTTCGGACTCTTTGAACCTACGGTGATGTTCTTTGGGCTATGTAACTCCCCAGCCACGTTCCAAGCCTTTATGAATGATGGCTTCCGTGACCTTATATCTGAAGGATGGGTCGTCATTTACATGGACGACATTCTTATTCACTCCTCCAACCCGATCCAACATCGAGAACGGACGAAACGAGTACTCCAACAGCTAAAAGACCTCCATCTTTCCCTGAAAATTTCTAAATGTTCTTTCGATGTCTCCAAAGTTGAATATTTAGGAATGATCGTTGGTCATCATCAAGCGTCTATGGATCCAACCAAATTAAAAGCTATCCAAGAGTGGCAACCACCAACCTCAGTGAAGGCAGTTAGGTCATTTTTAGGGTTTTGCAACTTTTATCGAAAGTTCATTGCGAACTTTTCCACCATCGCTCAACCCCTTATCGATTTAACCAAGAAATTGACTGTTTGGGAATGGTCTCCAACTCACGAGTTGGCTTTCCGTACCCTTCAACAAATTTTCATGTCTGCACCCGTTCTTCGACTCCTGGACACTACAGCCCCCTTCTTCCTTATGACTGACGCTTCCCTCATTGCTACTGGGGGAATTCTCATGCAAAAAGACGTCAATGGAGATCTTCATCCCTGTGCCTATCTTTCCAAGACCTTGTCTCCTGCGGAGCGTAATTACGATATCTATGATCGCGAACTCCTTGTGGTCATTCACGCCCTCTATGAATGGCGTCATTATCTCCAGGGTACCTCACTTCCTGTCACGGTTCTCACTGATCACAAGAATCTTTCTTACTTTCGAGAACCACGGAAACTCTCTCGACGCCAAGCTCGATGGCTCCTCTTCCTTCAGGACTTTGACCTCCACTTCGTCCACCAACCTGGCACTCAAATGGGACCTGCTGACGCACTTTCCTGCAAAGATCATGTTGATACTGCCGATGATAACCAAGCTGTCATCCTCCTTCCGGAAGATGTCTTTATCTGGTCTATCGACCTCGCCCTTGCAGACAAAATTGCCCAGTCGTCTGCTACCGACCCTTTGGTCCTCGATGCTATCGCAAAATCCTTCGAGGACTCTCCCCTCTTCCCTCGCTCCTCTATCCGCGACTGGACATTTGACGATGGGAAATTGTATTTCCGCAATCGTCTTTACGTCCCCGATTCCCTCCGTCACAATATTGTCCACTCTGTCCATTCCTCTTTTACCGGTGGTCATGGTGGCATCTTCTGCACTCACGCCCTTGTTGCCCGTGATTTTTGGTGGCCCGGACTTTCCACGTTTGTCTGTCGCTTTGTCTCAGGCTGTGCCATCTGCCAGCAGAACAAAGTCAATACCCATCCCACTGTTCCTCCGTTATCCCCCATCCCTTCCTCTGCCACTCGTCCTTTCGAACAGATTTCCGTTGATCTGATTACGGACCTACCCCCTGTCTGTGGCTTCGACTCGATCTTGGTCGTGGTTGACCATGGCCTTATGAAAGGGGTCATTTTCTCTCCATGTTCAAAAAATATCGATGCTGAGGGCATAGCTCAACTCTTTTTGGAATGAGTGTTTTCCAGGTTCGGACTTCATGACTCAGTCATCTCCGACAGAGGCCCACAGTTTGCGTCAGCCTTCGCACGAGAACTATCTCGTCTCCTCGGATATGATTTACGACTCTCTACTGCCTATCATCCCCAGACCGATGGAGAGACCAAACAGACCAACCAATCCCTAGAAACTTATCTACGGATATTCTCTGAAGGTTGCCCAGACAAATGGGTGGATCTACTTCCACTGGCCGAATTCTCTCACAACTCTAACGTCCACTCCTCTACCCAAAAAACCCCATTCTCTCTTATGTTCGGGTATGAACCCAGGGGATACCCCCCTCTCGGAAAAACATTTATCCCCGCCCTGGAAAAACGACTTACCCTTCTCGAGGAAGCATGGAAAGAAGCCCTCGCGGCTCATGAGAATTCCGCTCGGATAATGAAAGAACGGACCTTTTCCAAATTCAAGCTGTGGAAAGTCGGAGATAAAGTCTGGTTGGAAGCCCGAAATCTTCGTTTCCGCTATACCTCAAAGAAACTCCTTCCCCGACGAGAAGGTCCCTTTGAGATCTCCAAAGTCATCTCTCCCCTCGCCTATGAACTATGTCTTCCCCCATCCTGGAAAATACACAACGTCTTTCATGCTTCACTCTTATCGTCCTATCGAGAAACACCTGAGCACGGACCAAATTTCTTAAAACCACCGTCTGAGGAGATAGAAGGCGAAGAAGAATGGGAAGTAGAAGATATCTTAAATCACCGTGGAACCCGAGGACGGCGACAATATCTCGTCAAATGGAAAGGGTATTCCTCCACCGAAAATACATGGGAACCAGAATCCAATCTAGGTAATGCTTCCAAGGTCCTATTGGAGTATAAAACTCGATGACATCTTTGAAACTCCGTCAACCCACTTTTATACCTCCATTCATCCGTCGCCTTGACTTTCAACATGTCTTCAACCACCCACGCTGAACGTCTCCCAATCTCTCTCCGTCGTATCCTCTATGGAACTATTCTCGCCGACCCTCGACCCCTGTTTGCCATTGAACATGATCCCTTCTGGACCCAGGCGGACTCTCTTCAGGCAATGGTATGCTTGTATCATCAACTATATACCACCGACCTCTTAATCCAGCAGGCCAACATGGGGGGTAACGCTGTTTTCACCCGAGCCATAGACCACTCCCTTCAGCAGACTCTGGATAACCTCCTTGATGTTATGCATCAGGAGGGTTTCTGGTTCTTCGTTAATCATGTTCCCCCTTCTCTCCTCCCCACTCTCTCCTCACTTACTGATGGTTTAACTCCTTCTGAGGATGACCGTTATCGCGGATTCCCTTCTACTCCTACTGACACTATCTTACCCTGGTTCCTGGCAGTGGTGACTCCACCACCGTCCTCCCCTTCTCTGCCTCCCCCTCGTCGACCTCGTCGTTGTCATCGTCGTTGTCAAACTCCCTATTCTATCCCAGCTGCCTCCGTTCCAGCTCTCTCTTCATACGAGAACGTGGAACCCACTCCTGTCCCACCCCCTGCTAGGGCCACCTGGACTCCCTCGCCGAACCATCCGGCAGCTTGGTCACCCCCACCTTCTCGTCCCTCTTCCCCTATCACAAACGACACCTATCTCCAGGAAACACTCGCAGACCTTCATTTCTCCCAGTCCCAATCGATGGTACCCTTCATCGATACCCCCGCACGACCTGGGCAATGCTATAAGTGCCAGGAATGGGGACATTGGTACATGGAATGTAAGAAGTATTGTTGCTCTCGATGTTTCCTATGGGCACCCGGTCATGCCCGAAGGGATTGTTCTTTTATTCCGGACAACTCCTCCCCCACGACTAATCCCTCAGAACCCGAGTGGATCATTAATGATGGGTCTTCTTCAGGTGGTGAGAATAATGCAGCTCAGTGAGCTGCATGCTACGACGAGGGTAATGTTACGGTTGAAAACCCCTATTTCTTTTGGCTTCCTACCTTCTCCATATCTTTCCTATTTTCCCCGGTATCTTGTTCCTATTTCTCCCATTTTCCGATTCTTCCCATTTTGCCTTGTAGTACCGGAGCTCAGGGCTACCCTTTATAGTCATCATCCTCCGGAACATTCTAGATATTTCCCTTATTCTCTCCTGGTCTGTGCACCGGTCTTTCACATATAAATACGTAACTTTCGTATCCATGTATCTTAGCTAGTTCTACGCAATCCAAGTCTAGTAACCAGCAAGCCGCTCTAGACGAGTGAGACCCTTATAATCATTCTGGTACTCTCAGCTACTACGCTAGAGAGCTTTCTCACCATTCGGGGAGTAAGATATCAACTGATCATCTTCATCACTACTGTACAGGATTTGCCATACAGTCGGGTCGATACCCTTTATTGGGAGATGACTATCTTGGTTGTAATCATCTTGGGATTACCACGTCGCCACATCAGTATATACCACTGCATATATCTTTGTCGTTACTAGCTGAGTTACTAGCCTCAGCATAACAGAAGGCAGAGGCTCGTGTGCCTTTGATGGAGGCTTGCTCACTGTCATCGGCCAGTACAAAGGTAAGTCCAGGTTTACTTTTCGAGGCTGGGCTAACGTTTTTCTAAGTGCAGGCAGTCTAACATGAATGAAGAGGAGTCTGATGTCGAGGTCGTGGAGCCCCAAAAGAAGACTCCCTGGGTGCAGGCAAAGAATCCCAAGGCGTGTGACAGATGCATAATCGCAGGGCTGGCAGCTGAGTGCAAAAAGGGAAGCGGGGTGGTGTGTGTCTGGTGCAACTGGCTGAAGGTTGCCTGCAGCCTGGCAGGTGGAAGATCGGCCCCACATAAGCAAGGAGCGCAGATGGTCATGCAGATGAAGGGTAAGTGGTCTTGTTTCGAATAGTCCAGTCTGACCTTTGCTACAGAGAAACCAGTCCGCCCAAAGGCTGGTCCTAGCAAGGCTGCAGCGGCCCTAACTGAATGGGAGACACTCAGTCTCAATGACAACGAAGAGGACACAACCCTGGTCAAGGTGAAAGGGAATGGCAAGGCAATGCCGAGGAAGACTGGATGCTTAGTCTTGTCAAGCAAAGGATTGGTCGTGCTCCGGCTGAGTGCGGTCCACACTTGCCTGTACCAAATCTGAGTGAATATCAAGCGCTTGAAGTCCAGCATGCAGGGGTGATGGCAGAGATGGAGGACCTGGTTGCAGAGCTGGAGGAGCAGGGTGTGTAAGACCAGGCTTGTCATCTTCTTCTGTAAACACAAACATTTTGTAAATGCAAATGGACTTGAACACGAGAAACAAAGTGAAAAGAAAAAGATGAGGAAATGAAACAAAGTTAAAAGAGAAGTGTTTGAACGTAAGACTGGCCAGACTAATACTGGTCTATTGTTGTGGGGTACCACCCGACTTGTCTTCTTCAGTCTACTTTCACATCTGTTCCAGCCAATGATTCCATAGAGACATTTCTTAGGTGTGAGGTACCGCTCAACTTGTTTTCTTCAAACTTCTTTCTTCATCTACTCCTAGCATACTTCCTGGACTATGATGGACTGTTTTTTGAGATGGTTTATCTGTATGTATATCAAGGTGTGCCATGTCCTTGTGCATGTTTGAAGTCTGAAAATATATAGTAGATATTGGTTATTTTTGGGACATGTTAGAGAGAGAGAGACAGAGAGAGAGAGAGAGAGGGAGGGAGAGAGGGAGATATGAGACCAGACTGATATATTGAGATGAGAGATTGTCTGTAGAATATTTTTAGTTGTTTTTCATTAGAATGTTTTTATATTTTTAGTTGGCTTTTTGTTTTGTAGAGATCACCAGTTGAAACCTGGGGTGAAACAGAGAAAGGAAATCTATGTATAGGTTGACTGGACTAGAAGAAGACCAGTAAGGTCAATCGTCCAGACTGTAGTCTGATGATTCTTCTTGGTCCAGTTTGTTGACATCTTCATCAACGATCTTGTCTAGTTCTTCATCATTGAGACCTGTAAGTTCAGTAACTGGAATGGAAGAATGAAGACAAGGATAATAGGGTATAAGACGAAAAGCGGCATAGTGAAGTCAGGAGGTTGTGCCATCCAACTCAGCTAAGATATAGGATCCTCCAGTAGTCTGGTGAAGAACCACCATTGAACTGAGATACCTTGGCTTCATCTTTCAGTTGAGCTCTTTTTCAATGTGCATATTCTGGACTAAGACCAGATTTCCTGGCTGGAAATCGAAGTCCTTGATATGATTCTTGAATGAAGCTTCGAAATGCTTCACTGATTCAAATCGAGCCTTGTGGACTCGTTCACTGATGGCTTTTAAATCATCTTGACACTTTTGGAGCTGGCAAGCTCTCCAAGCGATTAGTCCAGATGGTGAGAGTGGGTCTACATCAGGGAGAGGAATGAGGTAAGTAGCTTTGGAAAGGTCAAAGGGAAAAAGAGGTTCAATGCCATGAACCATAAAATAAGGGGATAGACCAGTAGACTGGAGTATAGTAACACACTCGGCCCAAAAGACTGAGTGAGCAGTGAGATGCCAGTGAGACTCCCCCCCCTGGGAGGTTTTAATGATGGCCTCCCAGACATTGAAATGGTGTCTTTCAACAATACCATTCACTTGGGAGTTATAGAGGGAGATCCAGATGTGGCGAATTTTGTACTGGTCTGATAGAATGTCGAGTGCCTGAATAAATGCTGGACCATTGTCAGTAACAATTTCGGAAAGAGGACCCCATCGACAGATGATATCCTCAAAGATGAAGGAGGCAAGAGCAGTGCCATTTTTGGAGCATAGCATATGCCACTCTGGATAGGATGTGAGTGCACAGCAGGCTTGGACTATAAACCTGTAACCAGCCAATTTCAGCATTAGCATCATATCAATATGGACTTTTCGAAATAGTCTGCTGATGACTGGCATGGAAGGGGGGATATGGAAATGACTCATCTGCCTAATCTGGCATTCATAACAAGTCCAAACAAACCATTTGACATCATCAACCAACATGGGCCACCAGAACTGGAGTAAAAGATGGCTTCAGACTGTGAACACACCCTTGTGACTGAGGTCATTGTGTGCTTCTTTGATGAGATGAAAGCATTGGTGTTCTGGTATGACAAGTTGGTGGCGGCTGTGGGGTTCATGACACCAAAGACAACCATTGAGGAGAAAGAATTTGGAGGCCAAGTTGATGAAGGACTGGAAGTCTGCATCTGACATATTGGCTGGTTGAACTTGAGTCTCGAGAAAAGACTGAATGAGGGTGATGTGTGCCTCATGAGTGATAGCCTTTGGAGACCAAGGAATTTTGGAGTAGTCCAAGGACTTGGTGGGTGAGGATGAAGAAGGGGTCAGTGCAGGAGGTAAGACTGGCAAGGCAAAAACAGAATGAAAAGTCAAGTAAGGCAGTGGTGCAGAGTAAGTGGATAAAATGGAGGGGGTCGAGGGCAGTGGTAGTCCAGATGATGAACAGTGGGAGAAGTGTGTATGGATGGTGGGAGAAGCAAAAGGAAAAAATCTATTGTTTAGAAGGGTAATAGAGAAGGAGTAAGAATCATCGATCCAGTCCTCAAAGTCAGATTCTTTGGGAGGATCATCATTAGACTGAGGGTGGTGGGATAGTCTGTCCGGTCCAGTGTGACATTCTGCAGGGATATGACGAAGCTGAAAATGGAAGAGCAAAATACCAGCAATTCACTGATTGATGGTCACATTCAGCTGTAAGTCCAGGTTGTTGATCATACCCTTGACATACTTTGCATCCATTTCGACAACGAGGTTAGTTACTCCAAAAATGAAAACTTGGACTGAGCAAAGAGCTTGAAATAGTCTGTATAGCTTGAGTTTAGCTTGGAAATAATGGCTCTCAACTTCAGTCAGGCTGATAGACCCGAACTGGTTAGGATACCACTTTCCATCAGCTCCCTCTTGGGAGTGGATGAAACCGACTGCAATATGGGACGTGTCCACAGCAAGGACTACTTCTTGGTCAGACTCATAGTCCAGACATCAAAGCACTGGAGACCAAATAATTTCATCCTTCAGATGAGCCATAGTGTCTTGTTGGGCATCTCCCCATTCGAATGGAACACCCTTCTGAGTAAGGTTTACAAGAGGACAAGCAATAGCAGCAAAATTTCTGATGTAGATATGTACCACTCCACAAGTCCCTAAGAACCTGTGGACTTGGGTCAGGTTCATGCACTCTGGCCAGTCTCATATTTTCCGGACTTTGGCCTTGTGAGCAACACAACCTTCAAACATGCATTTATGACCGACTATGGTCACTTCTGGTGCTGCCAGAATGAACTTCTTAGCAGAGACTGTCGCATTGATGTTCTGGAGTCACTGGAGAATTCTGTGGACTATGGTTAGATGTTCCCAGATAAAACGATGAATCCCTGGGTTGTCCAGGATGGTCTCATAAGACCCATCTGGTCTCTGATACTGAGTGGTACTGGACTTCACTGGGAGATCATCGATGAATGGCATGGTGTAGTGAGGTATTTCATCTTGAAGGATAAATGCCATATCAGCTTGGTATATCTGTACAGCATTAGTATGACCCATAGGAAGAGTAGTAAGACAGTGAATAGACTGAAAGGTGGTTGAATGGACTGCTAGTCCTGGCCACCTGGGGGTAATTGGGGAGCGAATATGTTCACCCCAGAGGGACTCTATTGGAGTAGGGTTAGTCCTAGAACGAAGTAGGGTGCATACAAAGCAGTCCGGTCATATTCCGGACTGTCATAGGTAGTAGTCTGGGTGTCATAGAGCATGATGAGGCATGAAGACTGGTGGTACAATCCAGAAAATGGTGCAGTAGATGGTATAAATGGTGAAGGAGATGGTTTCCCAACAGTGACAGTAAGTGAGCAAACAGTAGCTGTCATTTCAAATGACAAATACAAAATTTTATAGTCTGGGTATACCCAGACTTCTAAGTATCATATGGAAGAAGTACCTGATGACATAACAAAAATGACACAAGGCCCAAACACCAAAGGCGACTTTGGAGCTAAGGTCCTAAATGTCTAAGTAATAGAAAGGACTTATGAAAAGAGTAATTGAATAATGAAAGACGAGATAAAGGGTAGTCCGGGTCAGTATACATAGTAGTCTGACTGGTCTACAGTAGACTGGGTGAACAGACGCTCTGGACTATCGTCAGATGCAAGGGAACAAAGTAAAACAAAAGAGGAAAGGTGTAGAAAATATAGAAAATGAAGGGATATACATGTAGAGGTGCACCAACCTCTACATCCAGGGGGGACTTTGCTTCTGACCATCCCCAGTCAGATCACATGACAGTGAGAATATGTGTTGAAAAGTCATGGCTGGGTGCAGGGTTCACTTAATGGTCTTTGCTCTTCTTCTTCAACCACCACCATCATCTCTTCACTTCATCATGTCTCAGTCCCAATTCCAATCTCGCATGGACAAGTACCAGTCTATGGCTGATGCCAGCACAGCACACCAAGCTGCACTCTGCAAAAACTTCAAACAAATGACTGTGTTCATGATGGGGTTGGTGGACATGACACCCAACGACTGGGAGTATCTTGAGGACGATATAAAGGCATGGATGAAAAGGTTTGGAGTGGCAATGGTGAGTAATAACACGACTCATTCAATGACTCTGCTGACATGTGCAGGATGATTGGGAGACCGCACAAACAGAAGCAGACAACATCAGTCTCGACACTGAACTTGACGATGACATGGCAACGAAGATCATGAAGGCTGAAGAGACCTGCATGGACTGGACTGCACGATTCAAGGTGGCTGAGGAAGCACCTCCTGAGGCAGTCATTCTGCCAACGCAAGACTCAGCAATGGAGGTGGAGGAGGCGCTCCTGGCGACTCAAGAGAAGGAAGCCCATGTGCCATCACAAGATGTGTGCTTGCTGTCATCAGCCAGTACCAAGGTGAGTCCAGTTATACTTTTCAAGACAGGGCTAATGCTTTCTAAGCATGGCCGGTCTAACCCAAACAATGAGGAGTCCGACATTGAGGTCGTGGAGCCCCAGAAGAAGACAGTGCAGGTCCAACCAACCCATAAGGTGTGTGCAGGGTGTGTTGGGGCAGGGCTGGTGGCTGAGTGCAAGAAAGGGAGCAGGGCGGCATGCGTCTGGTGCAACTGATTAAAGGTTGCCTGCAGCCTGGCAGGTGGATGGTCAGTGCCACGCAAGCAAGGAGCACAAGTAGTGGTGCAAATGAAGGGTACTGTAAGTGACTTCATTTTGAATAGTCTGGTCTGACCTTTGTTACAGATAAACCGGTCTGCCCAAAGGCTGGACCAAGCAAGGCTGCAGCAGCCCCTACCAAATGGGAGACACTCAGTCTTGATGACAACGAAGAGGACGTGACC
>JBBPMM010000853.1:0-12120 GCA_038090335.1 Solioccasus polychromus
TAAAGACTCTATTAGAACTCAGCTGTGGAGTTCGAATATTTAACTACATACTAATATGGTAATTACTACTTATAGTAAGCTTATGTAGTCCATTGAAGTGCTAGCTACAATAGCGCACATTCAACAAAACCTGGACCACAGATTGATCAGTTCCAGCATCATGTCCAGTGGGTTCTCTCCGGAAGAATATACCACAATTGAGTCCTCGTGCTTCTCAGTCCTTTTGAAGCTAATCGGTTGATGCCCGACATCAGGGCCAGCAAACACGTCCACCTTCACTTGTACATACCGTGCACATCGAAACACATGAAACCTGCAGATGATCTTAAGTCCCCCCCGTTCCTGACGATTGGGAGCCACCTTGGGATCTACTCACGCAGCTGAATTTATTCGCGGGGCAGCTATATTTCCAGGACTACGATTCATACCTCCGCTTACGTCGTTTCCTGGAAAGGAACAATGGGGGACCGGCAATGAAAGTCTCTACGGCAATTAAGTGTAGTTTAACTCCCCCAGGCGTTCTCGGGGACGGAGGAAATGCTATCTCAAGTCAACTGCTGTCTGCATTGATGAAGTTATTTGTCATCCGGAGTAAAGGCTTGCCGTTCTCCGACTCTCATATGGGTAGGATCCTTCAAGGGGAAGAACTTACAGAGAAAGACTTCCCGAAAGAAAACAATGGTAATCATCTCAACGTGCAGGCACAAGGGATCGCATCAGCAAACGGCGGAGAGGAGTTCCCTATATTACCAGTAGCTACCCAAGCGATTGAGTTGAGGGAGGACAACCACAACAGTGCCACCGGCAGCATCGGAAGTGAAGTAATGGTATGTGCCCCCATCACACCTGACGACAAGCTTATGTAAAGCTCACAATGCTCGACAGAATCCTTTTTTGCAATCTTTGGCTGGCACTCGTCCATTCACCTGAGCATATTTCATGTGTCCTTTTCACTTCTTCTATTCTGTCAGCCCTGTTTCACTTGTACCACTGTAATTGTATGGATTGCATTGATTCTTTGGTCTCTTTTACAACTTCAGCTCTACATTCAAATATTCCCGCGTTGTTATGGCGTTCTAAAGCCTGTTCAATTTTATGACTGCCTGTATTTTCCTGATAATCATTTGATGTGCTTGCATGTAGGGTTCCCACTATCCTGATGTTAGTACCCATGCCCACTGAAACGTGAACGAGTCAGTAGAACACAGCGCGGTAGACATTGTGAGTGAAGGTAACAAATGGCATAAGAGTCACCAGGTGATCAGTGTAAAAGACTAGAATTTAAACTACAGGACTTTGAACTCAGCAATGTCTAGCGTACATGCAATACACTTATGTTATCCAGGAGTTGCTCAGGAGTAACATCATCACGAATTTGAGCCCTAATGAACTGGTCGGTAGCAACTCGCTGATAACTTCGATACGTATTATCTAGAGAAAGTAGAAGCGCTCCAAATGGAAGCTTGAGAGCGGCGAAAAGTCTCAAAGCAGTCTTGCGCTGCGCAGAATCCGAGCAAGGATTGTTCGGATCTAGTAGATAACTGAACCATGGATGTACGAGGACCGGGTTGCGCACGCTGCTCAAGTCCTCTGTCGCGTTGAGCATGACATCATTCAGAAATGACGCTCTGACCGTGTAGGTTTTCGAACTCGAATCTGGGGTGAGGATCGCCGGAAACAAAATGCACGGCAGTTCGAGATGTCCAAGGTGGAGTTTTGGAAATGGAAGACCAATTAGATTATCGTGAAGCTTCATGGCTGGATGGAGATCTGTAACAGAAGGACTCAAAGGCATGTTCAAGGCCGAGGTCAATGGCGCAGCTTCTTCAACCATTAGATTGGGGATATAGCAGGATTCCGGCTCCTGATACACTGTGAGTTCAGTAGGAAGACAAGTATTGTATTCGGATGGTGTCCCCGTCCAAGCCAAGATAGCAACTTCGGCCGATTGTGTGAGCAATGCCTCCAAGAGGTGACCAAGTGCACGGGGTGCTTCATCATCGCCATATATAGTCGGAATAGTAATCTTGAAAATACCTAACAAGGCATATGCGATGTCCTTGTCCCTCGTCACCTTGCGTGCTGAAGCCAGGGCCGTAGAGCGGAGAGACAGTCTCGGTGGAGCCCTGTGACCCATTCCATCCCTTGTTGTATGGCGTCACAGTTCTTATGATTGATGGGATTTCTAGGGTCCATATGACTGATAGGAAGATAAGGCTCCCAGTCTTGTGTATAGAAATGGATAACCCTGGACGCGAAGTATTCCTGTAGCATCCATGCCCGACCATTCCACCTACATTTCACAAATTCATCCAAGATGTCCCAGAACATCTTCCCATCAATCTCCAGTTGATGTAGCACACCCTTGAGGTGAACTATGGTGAGCGACGATTCGGAGTACCAACGATACATAGATCGCAGCGACATGTCAAGCACGTCTTTTTGGGCTTTGTTGATACAGCAAGTATCACTCCAAGCCCATTGATAGCCGTGTTCGCGGGTTTTTTTGCAGAAGGTTTTCAGCTTCATATTGGGAAATGACTCCACGAGATTTACCACAGACCCGTTCTCGACGTCATCAAATTGTGGTTCGCCATTATCTTCCCATGTGTGGGAGAGCGTAGCAAAGCGGAAATAGTGACGGACGACTTCTTCTATTCTGCCCTCTGACGTCTGGGATAAAAGAAGGTCCTTGTATTCCGGATTCGCCATGAAGGCTTCTATTTGCTTCTGTTTGTTGCAGAGTCGTCCACTTTTGGTGTTGATTAGGATATGTGGCCTCGGTTGAGCAAGGACTTGCTGAACCACTTTCATCACAGATTCTTTTGTTTCATCAGGCCGCACACCTTGTTTCCGTAGGTCTACCAACATAGTGTCTTCAGAGATTTGGAATTCTATTGAAAAGATATTTACCAATTGACTTTCTATCCTGAGAACTTTTCAGCAATGAAACCATTTTGTCAAGTGCCTTAGCTGCATCCTTGTAGTCTGTCAAAGCATATAGTGCTCCAAACTTTTTTTCATAGCTCCATGGGGATGATTCATCAACCTTAATAGCCTATTAGAGGAACAAAGATATGGATTAGGAATACTAAATAGCAATATGAGGATTAAAAAAAAAGTATACTTTAATTGCATCTTGCAAGGATTCTTCCCATCTCTCAGTTTCTGCATGTACTTGACTTTGTTTGAGTAACAGGTTGTGCTTTGATTCTGGTTTGTTAGTTAGACTTTCCCCAGCCTTGTATTGTTCAATAGCTTTTTCATAATCTTTGAGTTTCAGGGATTTATCTCCACAATCCTCAAGTCTCATCAGACAATTGTCTCTAAATGCTATAATGGTGTATCTGTGTAAATATTATTATCTTATCTCCTTGAGTTACCTACCTATAGCCCACTTTGAGAGTGCTGTATACTTTGTGAACTCCCTTTCATAGTCAGACTTCATCCTCAAGAATAGATTTATGACCTCTGGGTTTCCTTGATCTAGTAGAAATTCACAGTGTTTTTGGTGAATTTGTATGTCAAGTCCACTAAACTTCCACCCAAAGATCTAGCAAAATCAAATGAGCATTAGTCTATTCAGATTTTTTGGAAGGGATGAAAAATACATATGAAAGAGTCTGCATCTCTGAGGTTTCATCACAGGTGAACATGGTTGGCACTCCTGCATCCTTGAAAGACTCTACTGCAAGTCCAAATTCATTTTGGAGCAAATAAATGTTTGCCTGAAAAAAAAAATCACATTATAACAATATAGAATTAATACAAAGTGTGGATACCTGGACAAGCAACAATAAAATTTGATCCTTTTGATTTTGGTGCTTTTTTCAATCTTGTGGGACACTTTCTTCCCACATAAACAAAGGAGAATATCCTATCCAAAACATTAATAAACAAATCAAAGATTCAAAATTTGAAACAGACCTGGGTGATCTCCAGAATTAATTTGCATGGGTCTGATGGTGATTTATAATCCTCAAGCCAAATTATAGCCTCTCTAGCCATCTCATACTTCTCCTGCTGAATAATGGCCAAAATCTTGGCAATCCAACCTATTGCTGATTTCTGAATATCAAGTGACTGATTCTCAGTGAGTACAAGTTCAAGGTGTTTCTGGAAAATCACCTTTTCAGCATCTTCTAATGCCATCATGGCACATTCCTTTCCCATCTGTACTCGTACAAGAGCCCGATTAGCAAATGCATTATAGTTAGGTAACATTGCAATCTCTGTGGAGAATGCCTCCTCTGCATCCTTCAAGAAGCCATAGAGCCAGGGTCGGACTGCTGTATGGGTGATGTTCATCAGAGGTAATGACAAACCAGCCTGAAGACAACTGTGAACTGATCGGATCAACTCTGATTAGTGGCGATTTACCAGAGAAGATCCTGAGACATTATCTCTTTTGTGATAGACACATAGTTCGGTAGGTTCAGCAGGTAGCTAGCAGTCGGGAATCAAGGCAAGTTTTTCACATATTAAAAAGTACCCACATCGAATAAAGAAGAGTCGCGAAGAAGCCCCCTGAGCCTCCAGATGATGGATTTTGATTCCACTCCGACCACAAGACAGTCACCTCCGGAAGAGAAGGCGATACAAGATACATTTCCTTCGTGTTGAAAGGGAAGGGTACTGTCGATTTGTTTACGCGTAGTCGCATCCCAAAGAATGACCATATCATTCGATGAATATGCAATGATCTTGTTGTTTGGAGATAGAGCAATAGACGGGGGATGGACGACGCCGCGGACCGGCCATTGGAAGACCAATGACCCCTTCTCAGAGTCGCGACACTCGATCCTCTCATTAGATACAGCCAGGATTTGCGGGCGATTAGCGAACCAGGCGAGTGTAATATTAGGAGTGTTGTGAACCGACCTAACGGTAACAGGGATGGTGAGAAGCCTTTTCCCCGAGCAACTGTCATAGATGCGAACTGAGCCAAAGAGAGTGGCCGTTACAATGCGCTCGCCACAAGGACAGAACTTGACTGTGGTGACATTATACTCGTGTTTGATCGGTCTAACGCCCGGACGTTGCTGACCCGTGGCGAGGTCCCACACATTAGCAGTCCGATTGTCCGATCCCGTTACAACCCACTTGGAATCTGATGAGATGTCGATCGTCCTCACACCCCCGTCATGGTGTATCTTGAAGGAGTCCCTTCCGCTTCGCGTGTTTTTCCAGATCGTGATTCCATCTGTCATACCCGCGACGATCCATTTCGTGTCGGCGGACACCCCTGCATGAATTCATTGCCTTCGGACACTTACGGAGCGGTGGCTCAATCCAATGGATAAACATTTTGAAGGAACTACAGGACAGAACCTTGAACTTTCGCCGCCACGATGTTAATCTCCTCATCATTCAAGCAGTTCCTCAAGTTGGTCCCCTTGATTTGAGTGGAGCGGAGTGGATATGGCACCAGGAACTTCAAGAATCATCTTTCTACCATGTCCTTCTGGACGAGCTTGACAGTCTTCTTACAGATGTCGCAGTCTACTCTGGACCTGGTGATAATGGGAACTATTTCCTTGATGTTAACACGGTTGCTCGCATCGACCCGTGTGAAAACATTACTGATCGTGCCGTCGCACTTCTTCGGCGTACCCGCAGGACAACGTTTCGCTGGGTACAGGAGTTATCGTACGACTCGATGATGAAGTCGACTGACAAGAAACAAAGCGAGCTCGTTCGAAATATGGCTGCCACTTGCCGAAGTACATTCGATGTTGGGCGTAGCATGATCCATAAGGTTCTTCATTCCGCAGAAGATGTGAATGTTCTCTTATCTCGCGCTATCCTTATACATGTGAATAGGCCTACCAATATCCAAGGTAACAATTCCTGGGTCTAAAGCTATACATTATTCATATGATTCGTGCTAGACATATCTACATTTTCGCGCTTACTCCTTGAACGCGACCGTCGTGTCTCGCTCGCTCTTGAGCCCGTCTTGAGAGACATTATTTTGGCCGACGCATCAAACCAAGGCATCGATCTTGCAATTCGTAGCGCCTGGCCTGACTACTGTCCAGGTTCCTCCGCGTGGCAGGCATTGCCACCTCCAAACTCCCGCTGGCTCACAAGCACAACTGCTACTGTCGAAAGAAGGCAACCACAAATAGTGTATCTGAACCTCCTCGACGGGACGATTTTGGTAGATGGAAAACCAGTCGACATTTTGCCACGCGAAATTATGGAGCATGAAACGTACAGACGTATGTTTAATGACGTAGGAATATTACCATTTCTATTATGTGACCAGTCGCTGACTATTCCTTGCAGCAATATTTCTTTGCGACCACATCCAATCTCCCTGAAATGGATTTTTCTAGCCTAGCAGTGATATCCGATCACCAAGTGAGTCCCGTTTACGAAGAGGGAGATTTGGGAATTTAACATCTCCAGGTACACTTCGCGTTGCGGGGTAATATATTGGTAATCCGCACGCAACACAAGAACAGTACCGATGTTCTTGAAGTGATACCTCATACGATACTGCGGGGAGATCTTCCAGCGAGATTCGTCGACGGACACATCCATTGGCTGAACCGCTCTACATCAATTATCGAAATACGCCCTCTTGAAAAAATTTGGGAAAAGTCCTTGAAGAACTGGGGGATTAGCTGTGATCTTGATCTTGGGAGATACGAAATGTTCAATGACCACGAACGACTTGTGGACATCAGGAGCCCAACCTCCGAAATGATTTCACATCTCTTGGGATGTCTCGACGTTTCTGAAAATTTTATAATCACCACCTCCCCTGTTACTCAGGAACTGCCACCGACTCGACGGCTTTCTGTCAGTCTCCCCCGTTACGGCCTGTCCTTCTTTGTCAATAAAGACGGCGATCTCCAGTCTCACGATTTTAATAACATGGTCTTCGATGAAAATCAATGTGTCGGGACGTTATTCGGTTTGGAAAACCGGCTTGTTCTCCGTTCTACATCGCAGGTTAAAGGACTCATACCAAGGCGTATCATCGTACCAAAAGGTCGAATTTCCCGAGAAGTGCACAGTGATCGCATCCGCGTCAAGATTGTCCTCGATAGTCTTCTTACTCAGCCGGTTGCATATTACACATTTTATGTGAATTCCGACCTTGGTTGTTTGAAAAGCGATTCAAGCCGGGAGAGCAAGCCATATCTGGCCCAACTGCATGTCGAGACTAGCATTGATTGGATGCCTGATCCGTTGATGGGCAGGACGGGTATCCAAGAGGCTCTTTCTCTCTTGCGGTCCGCTGGGTATCGGTCAATAATCAAACAGGATATTCGTCACTACGAATCTATACCCTTGGATTATTCTGATTGCCAAATGTATCCACAAATCTATTTCGCCATACAGCAGATCGTATATCTCTTAACGAGAGCGAGATACCTCAACGGCCTCGAATCCAAGTATCCTTTGCGGCCCCAGTTGGAAGTGGTCGCTGCGTCGCGATCTAGTTATCTATTTCCATTCCAGAGTGTCGAACAGATTCCCCCGCCACCTGATGTTCAGCCCCTTGTACCCTCAGAGCCCGAAGACCTTGCTCACGTCCTGTCACTCGCCGTGTGCCATTGGGTCATTAACATGGAGGGTGGGGTAGAATCACAGCGTGACGCAAATGCCACCGATAGTTCACCCGGATGGGTGTGCTCCGATTCTATATCACCATGGGATGCTGATGTCGACGCTTTCTCACACGAAAATGTGCGATTTCCATTCTCACGTATGTGGGACGCCAATCTACGCCCACCATCAATCACTGAAATCGGAGCCTTTTTGCAAAATTCGAACAAATCGCTGTGTCAACGGTTCCAACTGCTATTCTTGCTCCCCACGATAGTATTTAACCGGGAGAATTACCAGCCATTCTTCCTCTCCATCCTTGTTGCACTAGCAAGGCGCTCGTCGAAAAAACAGCCGTTTCTCACCAAATGTTTGCCAGCATACGGGTACTCTGTTTCTAGGGATGCTGTGCGAGATTGTTTCTTGGCCGCAGAATTATCCAAACTCAGGAGTTACCGGGATCCGGACTATGCAATCGACAAGTTAATCAGAACATGGCCATGCAGCTCCGCATCAGTGATCTTTCGAAGGGACGATCTTTTTCACGTGAAAAAGTTTTATACTAGGTCCCGAACACATTTTTCGACAGCTCCAGTTTCACTATACAATAATGCCTATGACATGCACAGGTTGAATACCGGGCTTCAAACGCTCTTCTCCCGGTGTTACTACAATCTGAGACTCAAAGATACCCTCACCCGGCGCCTCAATAAACTCGAAGCCAAACTCCCTGCCCTTTCGATCCCAGTACAGTCATCATCTATACTCATGCTACGGCGCTACCTCCCGCGACGACAATCTGGTCCACACTTTGAGATTCATTCTCCTACACGCTGGCAAATCACGCTAATTGAGCTACTTCGTAACCGACCCCTGCCACCAAATATGCTGACTCTCGCCCCATCGTGTCGATCTGCCAGTTTGAAAGGGAAATCAACCGCAGCGGTTGTCGATACTCAGGGATTGGAACAACTACTTGCCACTTTTCAGATAGAAGGGGCGATTCCCTCTTTCACACAATATATCACACGTCTTCATAACAGCACGCAGTATGCCGGGACTCCTCATACAGCTTTCAGCACGACAGGAAGTGTCTCTATTGAAGAAATTAAGCAACACTACAAGGAGTGTGAACAAAAGTACACGAACGGCCTGAATATGGTAAAGGAGAAACTTGGTCCATTGGACGATGTTTTGGATCAGGTTATTCACCGTTCGGGTCAATGGCCATTGATTACACCCCACAGTTTATTTCAATGTCTCACATCCTCTTCCCAAGTCAACCCCCCGACGGCTGGAAGCAATGCTTATTATCATTGGCGCTGCTCTTGGCGGAGTTTCAGCATGCTCGAAGACTACTTCGACTTGCCCTAGACAACCTCGAGGAAGAGTTTTCGAGAGAGTTAGAGAACGAGAGATGCGATGAACGAGAGGCTGAGTATTTTCCAGACTGGCTGTTGATCCAGGTGCGATGCTCACAATTTTGTTTTGATTATTGCTGACACTTCGCTTCCGATTAACCAGTTACAAGGAGATTTCCTTATCCGCGGTATTCAAGCGGACGCCGCAAAAATTATGATCTCTCCGCCGTCTGGAAAAAACACGACAATGCAAGTCAATATGGGCGAGGGGAAATCATCCGTAATCCTCCCTATATCCGCTGCTGCTCTCGCAAATGGACGTCAGTTGGTTCGTGTGATTGTTCCGAGGTCGTTGACCGCCCAAATATTCCGGTTGCTCGTTGACCGTCTCGGCGGGTTCGCTAATAGGCCCATTTACCAATTACCCTTCACCCGTTCGCTCATCGACGAGTACAAGAAAGACCAACTCCAAATGCTGCACGAGCTTCTCTCTGAATGCATGCATAGTCATGGTATTCTAGTTTTGCAACCTGAGCAAGCCTTATCGCTCAAGTTAACGAGTGTCGAGCAGCAGCTCCCAACGAGCCTGTACGGTAACAACACAAACGCGTTCCGAAATTCTAGGGATGCACTTCTAGAGGTCCAGAAATTGGTTGAATCTCGTGCTCGAGACATTCTTGATGAGAGCAACGACATCCTGCATCCCCGATTCCAGTTGATATACATCATTGGTCTTCAACAACACATCGAAGGATACCCTGACCGATGGATAATTATTCAGCAAGTCCTCAGGCGGCTGAAGGAGCATGCTGTTGTGCTTGCGCGCACTCTACCAGAAGCGGTAGAATACGAGCGCAGTATATCCGGTTCATTCCCGCGTATTCGCATCTTGCGTGCTTCTAATGCTCGCCAACGTTTAGTATCGTTCATCGCCAATGATGTAATGGATGGTCATCTTCCCTTTTTCAGCTTTCAAGACATAAACGGTGACCAATATCTTCGTGGCGCTGTTCGAGACTTCATAAAATTTAAGGAAGTTTCTCAGCAGATGGCAAGCAGGGTGGAATAATATGCTCGGCAAAGTACTCTTTGGGATGGAATACTGATCCTTCGCGGCCTCTTGGCCTGTGATATTCTTTTATTTGCACTCGCTAAGCGGAGATGGCGCGTAGACTATGGCCTTTCCCCAGGTCGTACTATGCTTGCTGTCCCCTACCGAGCGAAAGACGTTCCTACACCGAGGGCCGAATTCGGGCATCCGGATATCACGATTCTGCTTACATGTCTGTCTTACTACTATGGCGGCCTCACCGAGCAGCAATTAAAGGCGGCTTTCAAACTTTTGCAGGAGCAAGATGACCCGTCCAAGGAATATGCTATCTGGCTGGGAGATCACGACCCTTATTCAGTACCAGAGTCTATCCAGGATCTCAAGAATGTCAACATCAAGTCCTCGCATCAGTGGGACACGTACCTCTTCCCACTTTTCGCACACAGTCAGGGAGCGATTGATTTTTACCTTTCGCGAATCGTATTTCCTAAAGAAGCGAAGGACTTTCCTTGGAAGATTACAGCATCAAGTTGGGATTTGGCAGAGACACGGGACTCGGAGCGACCAATAACGGGTAAGTGAAGTTAATATTTTCAAATTCCAGGCTGAACCTCTCGGATAACCAGGGTTCTCAGGCACCAATGATATCCAAGACCTCTTTCCTACGTCTATCATCCAACACGATCTCGACCATCAGCGCGGAACGGACGCAAAAGTGCTCTCTTATCTTCTCCAGCCTGAAAATCGCTCGTGTGCAATATCACATGTAGATGGCGAACAACCAAGCACCTTTGGTCTCCTAAAGCTGGTAGTTGACAGGTGCCGAGAATTCGTATTTTATTGGATGTTGGAGCACAAATATTGGATCTTTCCAATTACCAGGTGGCGAAAAGGTGGCTGGATCTCAGCTTTGACTCTGATGGAGCCATCTACTTTGACGACGACCACGAATTAATGGTGCTCACCAGAGATGGTAACTGTCGGCCTCTGCTGTCATCACCTCTTTCTCGGAAGCTGGATCGTTGCCTTGTCTATTTGGATGACGCTCACACACGGGGTACTGATCTTAACTTCCCTATGGATTCCCGCGCTGCAGTCACTCTAGGACCCAAGGTGACTAAAGATCGTTTAGTTCAAGGTATGTGAAGGATGAGACCTCGATATTCGATCCGTCAGCTGACATTGACGCATAGGTTGCATGAGGATGCGCAAACTTGGTCGCGGTCACTCCATTATGTTTTTCGTACCTGTGGAGGTTGACAGGAGCATCCGTGCCGTTGCAGCCTTGGATCCAGGTGTCGATGTGGCAACACCAGATATCTTACGTTGGGCGATACACGAGACATGGACGGATATCCAACAACGGGCTCCTTGCTGGGCACAACAAGGCATCGATTATGAATCCCGGAGCAACGCTTGGTCTCGTTTCTCCAATACATCGAAATCACTCCGCTTCTTAGTGAGAAAAGAACTCGCAAATGCATGGATTCAGCCGGAAATGAAGTCGTTGGCTGAACTATACGCGCCATTTCTACCCGAATCTTGCACAACGATTCGGCCGTCCTAAATGATTATCCACAGATCAAGCAGCGTTGCATAGACCTTGGGGTTACGAAACCTTCGGATGCACGGATGAAGGAAGAGCAAGAGAGGGAAGTCAACCGTGAGATTGAACGAGAACGCGAGGCGAAGAGGCACCCGCCCTCTGCGAAGCCTGCGGAACATTCTCTCCATCCGGGTGTTGTTGTTTTCGTGAAGACAGGTGCCATTCCCCCATTGCATGCTTGCACTACCTTTCATCCCGTCTTCACGACTCTCAAAGAGAGCTCCGTGAGTGAGACCAAAGCGAGTATCTGGTGTCCATTCGTCCTGGCAACCACGGATTTTTGTAAGACAATCAAGAGTGGCTCGCACAAGGGGAAGATCGATCAATATTTGCGCCCTGTCCAGTGGGTTCTCTCTGGGAAATTGCATTGTAATCGGGTGCTTGTGCTTCTGAGCCCATATGAAGCTGACCCGTTGATGCCGGACATCAGGGCCAGTAAGCATGTTCACCTCCACTTGTACACACCCCGTACTTCGGAACACATGAAACCCGCTGATGATCTCAGGTTCTACTCTGTCCCCCCTGTTCCTGACAATTGG
>JBBPMM010000854.1:0-12101 GCA_038090335.1 Solioccasus polychromus
GACCAATCGGGCTTCAGACCGAACAGGGGCATATCCAAGTGAGATGAAGTGTCCAGGTGAGACGAGTTGTGACGTGCGTTAGCAGGTGGGACCGGTATCAGGATGCTGTCGCCTGATATGTCCAGGTTTCGGAATTCGGCTAGTAAATTTTCGACTTCTAAACGATGGCGGGTTGGGCGAAGACTTCGTCTGGAACCCTGGTTAGAGTCCCTTGCGGTGGGCTCCAGTTGAATAGACTGAAAGGTGGTTGGATGGACTACTAGTCCTGGCCACCTGGGGATAGTCTGAGGGGTAATGGGGAGCGAATAGGTTCGCCCCAGAGGGACTCTATTGAAGTAGGGTTAGTCCCAGAATGAAGTAGGGCGCGTACAAAGTAGTCCGGACGTATTCCGGACTGTCGTAGGTAGTAGTCCAGTAGATGTAGAGCATGATAAGGCATGAAGACTGGCGGTACAGTCCAGAAAACAGTGCGTTCGATGGTGAACGATGAGGGAGACGGTTTCCCAACGATGACGGTAAGTGCGCAAACGGTAGCTGTCATTTCAAATGACGAATACAGAATTTTATAGTCCGGGTATGCCCGGACTTCTAAGTATCATATGGAAAAGTACCTGATGACATAAGAAAAATAACAAAAGGCCCGAATGTCAAAAGAGACGTCGAAGCCATGAGCATAATGGTCTAAGTAATAGAAGGGACTTATGAAAAGAGTAATGGGATAATAAAAGACAAGATAAGGAGTAGTCCGGGTCGGTATACGTAGTAGTCTGACCAGACTGTAGTAGTCCTAGTGAATGGACGCTCCGGACTATTGTTAGACATAAGGGAATGAAGTTAAACGAAGGAGGAAAGGTGTAGAAAATACAGAAATGAAGGGATATACACGTAGAGGTGCACCAACCTCTACACTGCTTGCTAACTCAATGTTCCACTAAAGAATGGGTGCCCTCCAAGGAGCAATGAACCACCTGGGCATGGCGGATGCATTATGATGTACTTGCCCGAACATGGGCTAGATGTACATTCATTCTGGTATGCTCAGGTCCTTGAGCAATGACTTAATCATGCTGATATATTCTCTAGACACATGATTTGGACATGTTTCTGATCATGCACTTTCAATTCCTCCCGCTTGCTTCTCACTATCCCTCTATCACGTGTAGAAAAAACTCTGTAGAGCTGTAGAATTGGTAGAGTCACTAAAGAAAAATAACTGAACTACCAAAGGTTCTAAGTACGCTTTACGCTTATATAATCAGGTGGCTGTACAACCGCACACCGTATGTCTGAATATCCAACACTCCCCCTCAAACGGTAGTGGGGTTGGTAGCAATGGAAAAGAATAAAAGAGTGATAGGTAATTTAGAAATACCTATATGTGCAGCATCTAGTGCAGAGGTTTCACATATGAATAACGTCCGTAGTGAGTGAATGGGCAGCGCGCACGTCGTGCTGCGCTTGAGTTACCCGATATGGTAAGTTACAGCGTTTCTTTGACTTGGATCGACTCTTCACCTTCGCATTCGCGTATCGCGCCTTGGTATTGCTCCTCTAATGTCTCCAGTCCATACGCGATATATCCGATCACATTGATTTGCCTGAAATGGCCTGGATGCGATCGTACGGATGAGTAGGTGCATGTTCTTGCGTGCATTTGACTAACTCCTCTAGGTCGCGTTTTCAGTCGTCCTCGACGCTGTGATGGGTCTGGATGGTGTAGCGGGTGTCTGATGTTATTAGAAAGTTGGTTGGATGGCCCAGGTACGTGCGCTTTCGTCTTGCGTGCCATTCGATCGATCTAACCCTCCTGCCTAGTTAGCAGTGGCGTCTCGACCCTTATCGAGTCGCGGCGTGTTCTGCTCATTGCGCCGTCCTTCCGCTGGCCTATCCCATGGTACTCAATGCCGTTGCCATCGCTCTCGCATTCCAAATGGCTCTCGCGTCAACCATCACTTCCTGCTCGCTATCCCCATCTCCTGGCGCTTTATATCGACTTGATGCGCTCGAATCTCGGTTGGCATCATTCATCTCGGCTCGGAGGACCCCTGGAGCGTCGGTATGGTCGTTGGGTACGCGTCCGTCGCGTCCTGCATGCGTGGCTCCTCTCGACCTTGCCTTCTCGCCTCTACCTCCTCCTGGTGGCTTGTTCGAACGTAGCGGCTTTGCTTGGCTGAAGCGCTCGCTCTCATCACTGCTGGGGCGTTCCAGGTGGGTTGTGACGTCGTCTGGTGAGGCTGTTTCAGCTGATACCTCGTCTGCCGGCTTTGCTGGACCTCCGGGTGAGTTCTCTTCCTCAACATGCTCGTCGGCACGTTCTAACGCATTCCACAGCTACTTCAACCTTGTCCACGTGTCTTCATCGCCATATGACGTTCCCGGTGTGTCTGTCTTGCTGCCGTCACATGTGCCGCCTCGGCTCAGTTCGCCTTGCCACTCCCCCTCAAGCTCGAAGCTCGGAGGTTCACTGCGTTGTTGCACGGGTATACCGGGTGGTACTGGTGGCCTTGGTAAGTCATTCGGCATGTCGTTGACGTGCTCTTGACGCTGACGCTGCTGTTCCGTAGCTAACGTCTTCCGCGTGACCTCATGAGGGTCACCACTGGCGTCGTTCGCAGCACCTTCGCTGCCGCCATCTCGATCACCATCCTTTGCGCATTCATTGCGCCCTGCCTGACCCTTGACAGGCTCTGTTCCACCTGTCAACTCCCTGCGCACAACCGTCGCACTCCATTGGTGATGCGGCTCGCCAGTTGGACTCACTGCCGCCCATTCTTCATCGCCTCTCGGATCCTCTGGTACGTTTCTCGTACTTCTCGGTCCATTTGGCTCATGTGTATCTCCTGGTACATCCTTCGTACCTCTCGGCCCGTCTGTCACGTCAATCTCGCTAACGGTAAGCTCGACGTCTGAGCTCGCAATAGGTATATGCTCTCCCTCGAG
The DNA here is from genome assembly GCA_038090335.1 of Solioccasus polychromus. Lineage (NCBI taxonomy): Eukaryota > Fungi > Basidiomycota > Agaricomycetes > Boletales > Boletaceae > Solioccasus > Solioccasus polychromus. The sequence goes on from JBBPMM010000854.1 coordinate 2,941, forward strand.
TTCAACTCCTGGGGTCGTGTTCTGGCGCTGCGCGGGTTTGTCCGGTGGTTCAGCTGGATGAAGAATTGGTGGGGAATGTTTGGGTACGTCTGTGACATCTCGACTCGTGTGCTGATCCCGTTCGTCAGGTATCTCGGACGTCGATTGCTCTCGCGTCCTCGCACATCCACTCTCCCCCTCGATCGACGTTCGCTGTCGCGTCGTCGCCGTCTCCCCCTCAACGTGCACTCTCCTGTGCGCTTGCTCTGTCCTGTCAGCGACTTTCATCGCCTCATTGCCTTGCGCCTCCTCCGTTACGCCATCCGGTCTGGCCGTTCCGTCCGGGTCTGGGGACTCATGGAGTAAGTTTGACACTGCACCCGGTGACTTGATATGCTCTGCCGGTCGACGCGTCTCGTCGCCGTCTTCGCCCCTCGCTTCCGCGCCTTTCGCTGCATCAGCAGGGTCGGTCGCTACTGCACCTCTTCGCTCCCCTGCGATCGACTCGCTGGTGCTCTCTGGTGCGTACTGACAATTTCTGTGCTTGTGCTGACCATTCTTGTAAGTTTCCGACTTGGCCGCTTTAATAGGCATGGTCTCGCCTTGGCCGTCGTGCGTCCGGACTATCCGTCGTCCTATGGGCCCTCCAGGATCGTATATGTAGTTCCTCGCATTCTTCGTGATGCTCGGCAACTCCATTCTCCCGCCAGCGTCGTCGGTCGTCTCTCGACCTCTTCGCTCCCCCTCGAGCGACGTGCTGACGCATTCGAATGCGCCTAAAGGTTGCGGTCGAGCCACGCTCGCCACGTCGATCGTGTCGTGAGCCTCCGCACTCAAGTTCTCTCGCTTGGGCAGTCCATATATGTGGTCGAAGTCTTCTTCGCCACCATTTCCTCGGCCTTCCGCAGTGCTGGGTTTTCTCCCTGTCACCTCGGCCTTCCTGCACGGTTCGTCGCTAGTCACTCCGGCATCGTCGATCGTCTTCCGACCATCTTGCTCTCCCTCGAGCGACGTGCTGAGTGCGAGGCTTGGTGCAGTTGCGTCCATTGACGCATCCGTTCTTGTCGTGGCTGCGGTCTTGTCAACTGACATATCCGCACTGTCTCCTGTTGCAGTTTCATCGACGCGCTTGGCATGCGCTCGGCTTCCGCCTGCGTTCGTCATTCGGTCGCTGCAATCAACCTCTTCGACGTCACGCCTCCCGGTCTTGACTGGTCCACCTGCGCCGCTCTCATGGCCCTCTCCGCTCGATGTGTCTTTGCTCGGCGGCGTCCTCGCGTGCGTCATGGCAGTCGTTTCGACTGGTTGGGGTTCTGGGGGTTTGACCTGCGTGTGGCAGACTCCGTCGTCTCCACCGCTGTCACCTGGGCTACTCGCCGGGGTCGTGAGGCTTACGCCGCCAGTTCCTTGGTGATCCGTGGTCGCTGTGCCCGGTCCCATGGCTGCGGCTGTGCCTTCTTCATCGACTCTCCCACACGGCATTTCACCCGCGTTCTCGCCCGTTCCAAGTACCCTCTGGAGCTGTTCGGCTACTACCAACTGCCAACGAGTCATGCAGAGCCGTTCTTGAGGGTTACCGGGCGTTCGGTTGGCCTTGATGATTGCGAGGATAATAGCATAGTTGGATTCCGATGTAATGCGTCGAGCCTCTTGCGCAGCGCAAATCAGCTTCTCGCGGTAGTCCAACCAAGTGTGTCCATTGAGACATGAGACACCAACTTTTAAGCCATCTTCAAGTTCAACCTCGTAATACGCCATTCCGAATTCTGGTGAGTTGAGCTACTGACTTCATACAGGGCTCATAACCTGTAGAAAAAAACTCTGTAGAGCTGTAGAATTGGTAGTAGTCACTAAAGAAAAATAACTGAACTACCGAAGGTTCTAAGTACGCTTTACGCTTATATAATCAGGTGGCTGTACAACCGCACACCGTATGTCTGAATATCCAACATCACGAACCCTTACTCCACCAGGTGATGGCGTGACCAGTCTAGGCTTCATCTGATCCGGACATTCAGTTGTGCAAACAGCTGGCAGGTACTTACCATCGGAACTTGAAGAGAGGCAGTGTGTGACCATCAACCATGGGTTCTGTGAGAGTATTCCCTACCATATTCTCATGGATCACAGCATTGTCGACATTTGCATCCTAATCAGTTTCTCACATCAATAGTTGAGATCCCGAGTGGAGATTTTAATGGAGCAAAGACTCCACTTGAGCGAATGATCAGACAGCCTCGTTTCACCCCCCCTCCAAAATGTCTTCTAACTCACAGGTTATCTTGTCCTTTCTTATGAATGACTATGCATCTGGTACAGTCCTCAAATCTCCTTGATTAATGGTATATCTGATATAAGCAGTTATTCTTATTGTTACTGTCACATATGATTATGGTGAAAGACACGTTGATGCACCGCATTCCTGAACTAAATAGCCTGTCATGCATTACTGTATGTGCAATCCTGCAACTAAAGTCCTTACCTTTTCAAGAGAAGTGTGTTATTTCACCTACATATCATTCAGGGTTAATAGACACGTTTGAAGGTAGACTATGTGTGGGTGAGCAGGGTAAAAAACCAACTTTCCCCATGTTCTTGATAAACTGCAGTACAGACCCTGGACCTGAGTGTCTACGATCTTCATTATAGTATGCATCAGTTGTCAGATATCTCACTGCATGGTGTTGTAAGTTGACAATGAGTATGTAGGTTCGCTATGCTGGCCTTTCATGGGTGATGTGAGTCCATCCATGTCTAGCCACCCCACTGACGATGTACCCATGTTAAAGCCTCACTGGAATTAGTATGTCTAGAGCTCAACTAGAGCTTGATTGAGCTCATTGGGCACATGCAATGGTTAGCAGTACATTCGTGACTGGCTCTCAGACAGTTAGTCACACCGTTACTCACCACATTCCATAATCATTAACATTTTCCGATAGATGTATCTAACTCCACTTCTATTTCTGATTATGATGTTTAATGGTTTCATAGGTGTAAGCATTTCAGTGCTCGATAACGTGAACCATTGGCATGATATTTCAAAGGTACTGGAATTGTTGCAGTAACTGGATGGTTGTTTCTGATATTCCTTACGGCGGCCGATTGTGAGCAACCTCGACCCTGATTCTGATTCAACTCACCCGTTTTCGAATTCCAGTAGTAATGATCCTACATGTGTATGCAATGTGGAACTGATCTAAATGGGTCCTTTGCATCCTTCTCCTTATTTATATACCGCAGGTCATTCTCTCCTTCATTGTCCCGGCCATCTTCTATAATAGGGACAAACACCTTTCGAGTATGTCTCTATTTATACTCAAGTGTCTCTGCTGTCTCAAACAAGTGTCTCCTTGGTCTCCTTTTCCAGTCTCAGTGGGACATGTATCGAATTTCACCTATTGCGAAGCTTCATTGATCAATAATTCATCATTGATCAACCCGTACTCTAGCATTCCTCGTTTCATTCTCGGCACTACTCTTTTAGTCTTCGCGGTAGTTCAAATCTCGAAACAATCATTTGAAATGTATAAGGCAATTGGGCTCTGGCAACCTAACCAGTATATGCAGTTATTTGTGACCGATGGACTTCTTTATTTCATCGTGTACGCCAACCAATTCATTTTTGCGTTTCTCCCATAATAATTATCACTTTTTTCGCTGGCCAGAAACACACTTCTCATCATCCTTTCCATGGTACTGGGTCCAAGTGACACAGTGAATTTCACTGCAACTCTCTTGCTTTCACTGTTTTGTTATACAACTCTGTGCGCCACGATGCCTCATCTGGTCATCAGTGTCCGGGAACTATACGAACGCGACCTCCGTCGCCGCTGGCAGGGAATCGACACTGGATTCGGGATGCTGTCACAACCAGTTTCTAGTCAAAACGTGGCAGTGTCTACTATTGCATTTGCAGATGCCATTCAGAACAACTCTCAGACACTGGATGGGAATATGGCAGAATTGGAGGTGATTCTACTGGAAGCGCTGGGAGGTGACGAAAGCCAGATCTGAACAGCCAAGGAACACCAACTCGTATGATGCCATAGTTTCGGGCGATGCATAGATAACAGACTGTAACGTTTCGAAGGGTACAAACATAGTTTCTCCCATGCCACGATCAGGAGTTGTTCTGCAATTATGATTATTTCAGCAACAACCTCACAGATCCGTTACAGTAGTGTGCACGCATGACTGTGGGGAATGTGATCAAGCAATGTCGAAGATGTATACCTAGTGCATAAGCTTCAGAGTCATTAGCCTGAGAAGTTTAATGATTTCATGTGCACGCTGCAGACACACTGCCAGGACCTCGACCTCGACTGACATGACATGCAAATGGAATGAGTACTTATGTTGCGATTAGCCGACATGTAGACCCACAACCTAAGCTTGAAGACCGTCACTTCGCAATAGTGCTTCCAGTCGAATAGAATCATCAAATCCATCTACATTCTCTTCATCAATCTGACTCTGCCTCATAGGAGCATCCCCAAATGCAATCTCAGAAACCACTGTTGCTTCGTCGATACCCGAATGCGAGAATATCCCAAATCCAGTGTCGAATCCTCGAAAATTACAGCACTGGTCATGGTCATACAGCTCCCGCACGCTGATAATGAATCGGGGCATAATCGGGCAAAGGAACACGTCGCACAATCAGGCCAGAATGAGGATCGCTGTGTTGCTAAATGTTATGGTAGGACTGATTTGGAGAGCGTAGGTGATGTTGTTGAGCATATTCCTAGACTTTGGGAAGGAATGTGGCCGGTTCATTCCAAAGAGTCAGATATGCAAGAGATTTCAGAGAAGAAAATGAGACATACATGAGGAAATAAAAGATGCCATCTTTCACAAGTTGTCGTATGTACTGGTTCGGTTGCCACTGCTTAGTCGACCTGTATGTCATAACAAACACCTTCAACGCTGGAATAACCACGAGAACCAAAAGGACAGCACTGAGAGCAAATCGCAGAATATTGATATAAGTATTTATCAAAGTCAAAGCCGGGGTATTTTTGAATGAACCATTGCAAAAAGAGATATCAAGGAATTGGACAACAGTGACTGCAGAGAGAAAACGATAATAGATAAAAAATCCACATACAAAGGATGCAATTCGGTTGGAGGCATACCTGACAAATGGGTCATAGGATTTAGTAGATACCTGGAATCATGAAAGAAACAGTAATCTGTGGTATGTAAATGAACAGCAAGAAATATAGGACCCGTTTGTGACCGATTCCACATTACATGTACCATCAACACTATAATCAAAGTTAGGTTCATCGTAAATGGAACCAGGGAGGGAAGAACGCACGATCAACAGCATTAAAGAATATTAGGAATGCCTAATCGGCCACTAGAATGATTGCAGTACCTTAAGAATAATCATTTCAGATGGATTTCGTAAAACAAGCGATTCATCCCACTCACATCTAGACAAACCATGGTCAATGTGACTTGTACTCCAGACTTGGTCCCTACGCCTACCAGAAGGTAATAGTCGATCACAGACGGGATTAAGAACAAGAAAAACTAACTGTTTGAGGACCGGGAACAAATGTACTACTGCTTGTAACTATCCGGTCAGTCTAAATGAGCTCCAATTTGACTCTCAACCTACTGAGGCCACTAATGCTGACCAAAGACAGTGTTAGTATGTGCTGTTGTATATAGTATAGCAACCAAAGCGAAAGACACATAGCCCAGTAAAGACTGAAATAACGAACCTAAGAGATTCAGTTCGAAGCATATAGGACAAAACCCAACCGATACACACACTAAAACAAAGACCGTGGAAACCCTGGCCCAAGATCTTCGCTTCAGAACGTCAGCTGCTCGATGTTGAGTCGATAATCGTCACTCTTTACCCAAACATAGTTTATCTTAGAACACTGTTAGCTAATAAATACTACGTGTATAAGAAGTGTCATACTTCGTTCGACAGTGTAAGAACTGTGGTGGAAGAATGGACTATTTCAGTTCAAATTTATGAAGGATAGTTGTGTCTCACGCACGATAATCATATGTGACAGCAGTGACGATCACGACTGACTGGTATATTAGATTGAAGGTTGACCGAAAGTGTGAGTGATCCTACTAGACACATAGTCATTTGTCCAGATCAGTATCAAAGCAGATTGTACGTTGGTGGACATGACAGGTCTACAAGAGGGGTATCCAGGAGTACAGTCATCGGCAGGAAAAAGGGGAGTGGATCCCCACAGTTGAGATCGTGGAAATTATAACTTCCACTGATCACCACGGGTAAAGATCATAGTGCTCTGAATCGCATTATTTCCACACTGAAATAGGTTCTGATAGTTAACATTGATGTTACATAACACGACACTGATATAGAATGGCAGCCTGGGACTATTGTCATGCAGTCATTATCAGCTGAACATCATTTGAACCAACAAACGACCTTCAAGTTGATCGCATGACGCTCAGAGTATTTCCAATGGCCGTGATCAAGAAGCCACTTACCTGGTTGATACATTGCATAATCTTGCTTTTTTGCTTGTTTTCGTGAGAATTTCATACTTGTTCACTATCGCTGGCCATAAATATATGAATGTATATCATATTGAGTTATTATGTATGGGCGGTGTCTCACCCTTCATTCAGCTAAATTGTGACTTAGATTCATCAGAAAAGGCACGTAGCTGAGTACAGTCAGTGTGCTCATGTAGATTTATCATAAACCAGGACTTGCCACAATATTGCACCAGCAGGCACGAGTATAGCATTGTTAACGCAGAAACCGTTGTCTGACACCGAGAACGTCATAACATCCATCGAGGCATGTTCTAGTGTGTTCCACCTCCGGCTGAGATCCGAAGGCATCTACCATATGGAAGCACATAGCATCTAACAAGAGCATACTCACCTCAGCATGCCTCCTTCTGGTACGACATAATAGTTGAGAGGTGCGCACGAGATAAGGTGCCAAATGATATAATTGAGTAAAGTCGTCAAGAATCGGATGCACAACTACCTATTCCCGTGCTCCTCACCAAACTACGGCCTAGGCTAGAACTTGTATCATAGCCTTCAATTGTTTCCATGTCTTCGCTTTAAGTGTAAAGTCGGAAACCGAGTCCTACGCAGGCCTGACGGTGCTATTACTTTATGTCAACGAATCTCTTGACATCGGAAGGAAATTCGCCCTATCTCATTCTCTCGGAGGCTTCAGCTTGCTGTTTCAAATACATGCGTTCCTAGAGCACGATGAGGAGTTAATCGAGAGAAAGGCGAACGGGAAAATGCCCGCTGTAAGCATATTGTGTTGTGATCAGTCGAGCGCTTCATCACCCCATCGTAATTAGTCACAAATTCTGCTGCAAATCATTTCTAAATCTTTATAAGGGCCGCCCAGTAATCTTCACCGCTACCCTCATGTCTGTTGAAGTCAGGTGCAGCATAATTTTGCACAGGCACTCGCGACCCATGATTTGAATATTACATTGTAGAATTTCACATACATCAACGATTTATCGCCATTTGAAAGGATGACTAACTAAAATCGTTGGGACGAACTCAAATTGAACTCACCGCACCGGTCGGAATGATCGGATCAAGACTCCCGATCGTCTGTCAAGTGACACTGACAATGTTCCCTCGTCCCGGCCTATTATTATCCAGAATGTACCCATCAAAGAGCGGTCACTCAATGCCTCACGTTTGCTCCTTGATCCTATTTGCGTCTGAAAGTGAAGAACTATAGACCCTGGCAGCAGAACTTAGCACACCCGATGGGAAATTTAACCCGTTTCTGTGAATGAAAACAAAACCCCTGGACGTAAACCTTCTTAAGCAGACGAAGAATCGCCTAATTTACCCTGTCAATACACATCGCCTTTCGCTGCTATGCCTATATCCATATCAAAAATGATCGGGTGCTGGCATATATCGTACGTTAACTGTCCCAGAAAAGCTATTGGGCAAAATAGTCAGTTCGCCGGCTGGCACATTTAACGAATGGGGAATCCCGAAACGAAATTTGGGTCATTGGCTATCTTCCGCTGCATCTCCCTCGTCCTTGTTTCTCCCCACATCGACTTGCGAACACCGCCTGCGGAACCAGCGTGGGAGCCGAACGGAATAGCAAGAGTAAAGCCAACTTCGAATGTTAAACCGTTGAGGGTGCAGTTGTGTACACACTTAGCTTGGATACCCTCAGTTTCATTATTCCCTCTCTCTTTTCCTCGGCTTCTTGGTTCTCCTGCTCCATTCACTTCCAGATTTCGGATTGACATTTGTCCTCGTGTCGGATTTTGCACACGTGGTAGCAAAACGGCTTATGTCGTTGAATTCCTCTTACTCCCCCGATGAACCGCAGAGCTCTATCACTCAAGAGCAGACATGGCTTCTGGGCGGCTTCATCGGCAACATATTCTTCGGCATCCAAATTATGCTCACCATCCTTGCCTTTCGTGCCATCTTCCATCAACGAGGTACCCACTATTGGCGCACGCGGACCATACTCTTGGCATATATCACTATATTGTTTATAACCACGGCGACGGCACAGTGTCTCACTATTGACTTTCTTCAACTGGGCTTCATCATGCAACGCAATTATCCCGGTGGACCGAGCGCATATCTCAATATTGAATATGGGGTACCGGTCAATGTTGCCTCAGTTACTTTGGATGTTATCAGTAATTGGATGATGGAATCCTTATTGGTAAGATCCTTTCTTATGAATCAACATTCAAGGTGATCAATTACACCCGTACAGGTATGGCGGTGTTACGTGGTGTGCAGTTCCGGTAGCAGGATGTGGTGGTTCGGCGTCGCAGTTCCGCTACTTATGTTGGTTAGCGTACTGGGTACGTCCAATGTGAGACTGTTAGTACTGCCATTCATACTGATAGACCTACCTCACTCTGCACATTGCTATTCAACACAACAGTCTCCGGCAGTTTATTCATTCATAGCATTCTCCACAGCTCACCACCGACTGCAAACGTTCTCGCGTACGGCGCCTGTTCGCTCGCGCTCAACCTCACTGCGACCGGGTTCATCGCTGGGCGATTACTCTTCCACCGACATCGTGTTGTTAAGCAACTCGGGCGTGGGTATGGCCACCAATACGTGAGCATCGCGGCGGTATTGGTTGAGTCTGCAGCATTATATACTGCCTTTCTTGTCGTCGTCATCATTACATA
>JBBPMM010000855.1:0-12090 GCA_038090335.1 Solioccasus polychromus
AAATGAAAATGAAAATGAAAAGAAATCAAGGATAGAACTTAGAAAGAAAGGGGTTTGGAGCATAAGACCAGCCAGACTATACCGGTCTGATGATGTGGGGTACCTCCCAACTTGTTTTCTTCAGTCAACTTTCGTGTCAATTCCTACCAATAGTCCTGTGGTGAAAGGTCTTCAGTGCAAGGTACCACTTGACTTGACTTCTTTGATCGTCCTTTCTTCATCTATACCTAGCGGACTTCCCTGGACTATGGTGGACTGTTTTTGGGGTGAGGGTGGTCTATTTTGTACATCTACAGTATAAAGGGGTGCTGTGTCCTTGCACGTTCGAAGTTTGAAAATATCTATATGAGGTCGGTTTTATGTGGGACATGTTAGATAGAAAAGAAACGGAGAGAGACAGAGAGACAGAAATATACGATAATTGAGACAGATGACAAGGCGAGAGAGAAAGTCTGTAGAGTATTTTTTAGCGGTTTTGTTTCATTATTTTTCAGTGTGGGGAGACAGATCACCAGTCAAAACCTGGGGTGAAACAGAGAGAGAAAATCTATGTATGGGTGATGGGAATAAGGGTAGACCAGCGTGGTCAGTCATCTGGACTATAGTCTGACAACTCTTCTTCATCTGGGGGTTTGTTGACATCTTTGTTGGTAATCTTGTCTAGCTCTTCTTCATCAAGACCTGTGAGTTCAGTAACAGGAATGGAAGAGCAAAAACAAGGATAGTAAGGGATAAGACAGAAGGCAGCATATCAAAGTCGGGAGGGTGCACCATCCAACTTGGCCAGGATATAGGATCCTCCAGTAGTCCAGCAAAGGACCACCATTGGACTGAGGTACCTAGGCTTCATCTTTCAGTTAAGCTCCTTCTCTATGTGTGTATTCTGGACTAAAATGAGACTTCCAGGATGGAAATTGAAGTCCTTGATGCGATTCTTGAATGAAGCTTTGAAGTGCTTTACTGACTTGAATCAAGCCTTGCAGACTCATTTGCCGATTGCATCTAAGTCTTCTTGGCACTTCTGGAGTTGGCATGCTCTCCAAGCTATAAGTCTGGATGGTGATAGTGGTTCTTCATTGGGGAGGGGGACAAGGTAAGTAGCTTCAGCACGTTCTTGAGTAAAGCATTCCCCAGGAACGAAGTCCAGGGAATGACTTGGTAAAGGTAATAGACCAAAGGGTGGGTCATTGGGAAGCTGATGCAGCACATGGTTTTCCTCCTCAAGAGGTGCCACAACTGGTCGAGGTTGGTAATTGTAAGAAGTGGAATCAAAAGCGAAATTAGAAGACAGAGTGAGAGACAGCTGGGTGGAAGAAAGATACATATATGAAGTTCAAGATATAGAATGGTAGTCCGAGACATAAGACTGAGGTGAAGAATAAGACCGGTTGGAAGACCAGTTGTGAGGGATTGAAGAGGAAAGGTCAAGAGTATTGGTATCTCCCTGACCCAACAGTGGATCATCAACTTCTAAAAAGCCCATCTCAACAATGGATTGATGGTTAGCACACAGTAGGTTTTGATGGCACCAAGGACATCCTTCAGTCCATGGTCTAGTTGGTAGTTTATACATACTCTTTTCCGGAGTTAGGGTCACGAAGCATAATGTTCTGTGAACCATCAGGGAAGTCGTCAGTAGTAGCGCTCATAAGACAGTGGAATGGTCAGCCAAGTAGTAGGTCAAAGTTGGCATGGGGTATGACCTGGACTTGTACACAGACCTCCCTGGCACTGAAGTCTAGATGGAGGTTTTCGATAATGCTAATAGTCGATTCAGTGGTGGTGTTTGCATTGGACATTGTCATGACATGGTCGGACTGGACTGGTAAACAAAGGGTCTCCCATACCTGCTTGGGCATGGTGATGATTTCTGAACCCGAGTCCAGTACTCTGGTGATGGTGATTGGGGTACCTAAAACCTTGGCTTTGAGTGATCTAAGGGGAATGCTGTGGTGAGCGACAATTAGTCCATCATCGCTCTGGATTACACTATTGTTGAAATGGCAGGAAATAGCTCCAGGGTCTTGGCCTGAGAGCTTGTTGATATGGACTGCATTTGCTGTGAGAGGGATGCGTTTCGAGGTTGCCAAGTCTTGAAATTGCTTCTGGACTTCTGGTGCTACAGATATCAGTTCTTTAAACAGGACTGGTATGGTCGTTTCGAGTACTTGGTCTAAGATCTTCTTGGGTGCAGCTTCGTCCTCCAATGGGAAGGAGTAATGAAACTGTCCAGTGGGGGCGGGTGTGGCAGGGTATACAGTGTCAGTACAAGGTTTGGGGGTGGTGGATGACAAAGGGATAAATGGTGTTGATGGAGGTTTGGCTGGAGTGACAGGAGTGGTCAGTCTAGTCAGGGCCAATGGTGTAGACCAAGCTGCTGTGATTTCTGGCATCTCAATGTCTTCTTCAATGGTGGGAGACCGAGAAGCCGGATGAGCAGGGCAACAAGAGGGCACTTCTATGCCATCAAATCAAACTCACTTTCCCTTGTCTTTCACTCAGTCTGCTTGAAAACTTGCCCAAGCGCAAGATAGGTAGCTTCTGAAGTCTGGGTCATTGAGGTCTGGACTATCTTCTTCACCTTCCCAAGATGTTGCTGCTGGGGCCATGAAAACAGAGGGGTCAATGTCTACAATAGTGTCAATTTCGGGCAAGTGTAAGGAAACAATACCAGCTGTGACAGCTAATGCAGCGCTCAGGGTGGACTGCATGGGTAGATGGTCTAAACATTCCTGGAGGCAATGAGTGCTGGGAACATGTGGGATATGCTTCCCATTGGGGAGGTATATATGTCTGTCAGTACCCCAGGATGCTTTGCCAGTCTGCAAGTATGCATCAATGTGGGGGCAACTATTCATAAAGTGAGCAGGATTGCCACAGAAGGTGCATTCCTTTGGTCTCATAGACCATTGGAGGTTTACCTGCTCCTGCTTGATGGCAGGAGCACCACTGGATGAAGGGACTTGTGGTACTTGGGGTGTCAGTACTGGTGCTGCCCAGGCCAGGTAGTAAGGTTGGGTGGTCTGTTGCTGACCAGCTGTGGGCAAGGGTCGTAGTGCTGAGCTGGTGAGAAGGAATTGGGCAGTGTCGATGGTGTCAGCAATTGGATAAGGGTCAGATGGGTGGTGCATTATTTTGGTAATTATGAGTCATTGCCAGACTTGGTTGCCTAAGTCCGTCGGTAGTCCAGCAAGAAATAGGGCATTGCAGTCAAGCTAGAAGAGTTTCTTGTTGAGAATCAAAAACTTTGAGACCTTCTGGAACTTGCACTGGTACTCTCCCAGGTCTTCAAGGGTGTGCATTGGTTTAGCTTGGTACTCCTGGACTAGATACTGTTACAGTTTTACTCTTACCCCTATTCATTCCCTATTCTTTCCGTTTGTTTCCTATTTCTCCCAATCCTTGTTCCTATATTTCCTGTCTTTCCCGGTTTCTTCCATTTTGCCTTAGAGTACCAGAGCTTAGGGTTACCGTCTATAGTCAGAAATCCTCTGGAACATTCTAGATAGTTTCCTTTTTCTCCCTGGTCTGTGCACAGTTCCTTTACCTATAAATAGGTAGACTTTTCCATCCATGTACCTTAGCTAGTTCTACACAATTCAAGCCTAGTAACCAGCAAGCCGTTCAGAACGAGCGAGAACACCATCATTCCAGTACTTCAAGCTACCATGCTAAGAAGCTTTCTCTCCTATCGAGGAGTGAATTATCAGTTAATTATTTTCCTTGCAACCATTCAGGTGGACATTCCATATGGACGTGTCGATACCCTCTACTGGGAAATGACCGTTCTCATCGTAATCATCCTAGGATTACCTCGAAGGCGCATTAGTATATACCATTGCATATATCTCATTAGTTACTAGCTGAGTTACTAGCCTCAGTGTAACAAAAGAACTAGCTCTTCTCACTGCCCCCTACCTAGCGGACGGAACCCCTCCACCCACCATTACTCCACCTCACAGCCCCACCTACCCTGCACCCTACCAGAAGAAGAAGAAACCCCTCAACCCTTACTCTATCCCCTTCGCCTCCACATCTTCTTCCATCCCACTCGAGCGAACTACGTCGCTCCCAACCCTGTCTCATGAAGAGACCCCTATTGACGTCGAACAAGACCCACAACAGGAAGTTGATTGGGAGAAGGAGCTCGACAACGACCAGGACACTGCCCTTGCCCAGAGATTATCCACAGAAGGATATGACAACGAAACCATCAGGAGAAGAGTAGAAGCTTCTCAGGAACAGAGACGTGCTTTGGTAGAAGAAGAAGCCTGAAGGGTAACTGAATATCTTAACCGACAAAGAGAAGAGATGGCCAAGACTACGGAGCTCAAGGCTGGACTCCCGGATGACTTCTTTGGGGAATCTGAGGATGCAGTATGATGGATGCTCGCCATGAAGGCATACTTTAAGATGAATGGAGACCTCTACAACAACAAAACAATGATGCTCACGACGCTCAACAAGATGAGCAAAGGGAGAGGAAAAGTCTTCTCTGAAGGATGCTTCTATCATCTAGAAAGCCCTAATATTCCTGACAACCATCGAACCTTCACTGTCATGGCTACCGACTTTGCCAAGACTTTCTTCCCTTTCAATACTGCCAGTAAAGCTTGCCAAACCATTTGAAACCTTATGCAGAATACTAAGGATAAAGATGGCTTTGCTAAGTATGTCACCGACTTCTCTCTAGCTGCCGCCCAGACCAGCCTCTCTGACAAAGAAGCCCTCATCGAATACTTTGGGAGAGGGTTGGACGAAAAGATCACCACTAATATCCTCTCAATGGCTACCGTTCCCACTATGCTCCAGGGATGGATGGACCAGGCTAGCAGGTTCAACATGCAGCAGGAGCACATCAAGGATATGTGTAAGGGTTTGGGGTGGAGGAATTTCTCCAACGACCGAAGGGACCCTAATGCCATGGAAGTCGACACCATTCGACTCTCCCCTGTTGAGAAGGCTCAACACATTCGAGAGGGCCGGTGTTTCATCTGTCATAAGAAGGGTTGCACCACACATAACCATCCTCGAGACAACAAAAAGCCAGAAGGATCCACTCCTCCCCAGTCCAATAATCCCTTCCGAAACCAGACTAGGGCAGCTGCCATCATCGTTCCAGACCCTCCTAAAGCACCAGAATCTCCCCCATCTTCTGATCTAGACAAATATCTTGAAGTCCTTAAAGGATGAAAGGTTGATCAGAAGGAGCTCATTCGTGTACTCCAGGAGTGCTTTGAAGAAGATCAGGAAAAGGTCTCGAGGATGTCCCTTAATGAAAGAATTCAGAGTTTTTAGAATGGAGGAAAGCATCAGCATCTTCTCCTCTGGAATGTTCTGCTCCTATCCTTTGTACTAGTAAAAAAGAGAATTCTATCCAAATCCCCATCTCTCTCTTCCACAGAACGAAAACTGCTGAAATCAAGGCTCTTCTTGACTCCGGAGCCACTGAAAACTTCATCAACCCTATTACTATCACTAAATATCAATTCCCCACCAAACGACTTCCCTCCCCCATAAAAGCTTCTAATGCTGATGGATCTGACAATAAAGGAGGGTTTGTCTGAAAAGAAGCTTTCCTAGCAATGAACATAAAAGGTCAGGAAGAAGTTATCTGCTTTCTCATGCTAAATTGTGGAGGGGACCGAGTGATCCTAGGAATCCCTTGGTTTACGAAAGTAAATCCAAATATTGATTGGGCAAATCGAATCGTCACCATACCCACTCTTCCAGAAAACCATAATGCTGAAGGGGAAGTCTTAGAACAATGATATCTAGTGGAATTGTTGCGAAAGACAACTATCACTACTGAGGCTGCAATTGCAGCACCCAAGAAAGAGAAAGTCTTACCCCTGGAGTACAAGGAGTACACTTTGGTATTTGAAGAAAAGACCCACGATCTTCTCCCTCCTTCACAACCCTTCGATCATGGGATTGATCTCAACAACTCCTTCATTCCCAAAATAGCCAAAGTCTATCCCTTGAATCCCAAGGAGACAGAAACATGTAAGGAATTCATAGATGAACATCTTCGAACCAGACAAATTGTACCTTCAAAGTCTCCGCAAGCCGGATGGATCCTTAAGACCTTATCAGGACTATAGGTACCTGAATTCGCATACGGTGAAGAACGCCTATCCCCTCCCCCTTATTTCTGATCTTCTGGATAAGCTGAAAGATTCCACGATCTTCACCAAGTTTGACGTCCGATGGGGATATAATAATGTCCTCATTAAACTGGAAGATCAATGGAAAGCTGCCTTCATCACACCGTTTGGTCTCTTCAAACCCACAGTGATGTTCTTTGGCCTATGCAATTCACCTGCCACATTTCAAGCCTTCATGAACAACGGTTTCCGAGATCTTATCTCAGAAGGATGGGTAGTAATCTACATGGACGACATCCTTATCCATTCCTCTGACCCTATCCAACATGTCGAACGAACGAGATGAGTCCTCCAGTGTCTCAAAGACCTCCACCTTTGTCTTAAAATTTTGAAATGCTCCTTCGATGTTGCCAAAGTGGAATATTTGGGGATGGTCATCGGTCATCATCAAGCATCAATGGACCTGACCAAATTGAAAGCAATCCAGGAATGGCAACCCCCCATGTCAGTCAAGGCGGTCTGGTCTTTCTTAGGGTTTTTGTCATGGGCATGACAATCCCGACGTTATTCCACCTTTATTCCAACATATTACTCCGCTCTTTTACCTTTTCGTTGATTAAGTTTACTCCGCTCTTTTACCTTTTCGTTGATTAAGTTTACTCCGCTCTTTTACCTTTTTGTTGATTAAGTTTACTCCACTCTTTTACCTTTTCATTGATTAAGTTTACTCCGCTCTTTTACCTTTTCGTTGATTAAGTTTACTCTGCATCATTTACTCCGCTCCGACCTAGCATTACGTTCAAGTCTCTTACACGTTTCATCTTGACATCTTCTTACCCTAGTTTCATCTTGACATCTCCGTTCCAGTGTCAACCCTGACACCTCCATTCCTGTTTCACTATGACACCTTACTCCTGTTTCATGAATCAGCAGCCAACACTCGTTGCTACTGTTTCAGCCTACTCATGTATAAATACTGTAGTTTGCTGAGGACTTCTCCTCAGTTCAAATATCAACTAAGTTCCCCTGCTATTCTCTCCTGCTTCCCTCAAGTCTTAGCTCAGATTCTTCCCCGACTAAGTGTCTGACCTCTCGATACCCTCGCCCTCCGAAATACATATAGGGCATGAGTGTGTAAGGGCGCAGCTCTCCGCCCAAGTAGCTGAAGCCAAGCCTGTCCGACCCACCTCTGACCCAAAGTCTGCCTACTACGTCTCCCTCCGACGTCAGAGCTAGAGCAGAATAGCATCGGACCGATGCTTGACAAGCAAAGCATAAGATGTATTTGTGTCAGATGTAGATTCCTTGGATTTTACAAGCTTAGTATTAGGATCTAATGGCATTCCTATAGTATTAGCTTTATCCATCCCCCATTTTTGTAGAATAGAATTAATATATTGTGTTTGCACAATCATTATCAAATGATTTAATCAATCATTGTTACACTTAGACTAGTAACTCAGCTAGTGTTGTCTGAAGTAGAACTGATACCCTAGTCAATGGTGAAGTCCCGGCCATATGGTGACTAAGATGACGATGAAGATATTGACCCCTCTTTGCAGGAAGTCAACTTGAATATGGTAATTGGTGGCAACAAGAGTTGCCACTAGAATATAGACTTTGTAGAAGGGAATCATAGAGGTCTCACCCAAAGGTGGCTTGCTGGTTACTAGGCTTGGATTGCATAGAACTAGCTACCGACTATAGTACATGGGTTTAGTATTTATAGTACAGAGAGTTGAGCATGGGCCATGAGAGGGAAAGGAAACTATCTAGAATGTTCCAGAGGATATAGACAAAAGGAAGAAGTATAGCTCCAGTGCTATGAGGCAAAAGGGGAAGACTTGGAGTTGAGGAACATAAGAGAATTCTATAGAATAGTTTGGAGAAACTCGGACTGAAGGGAAACATGGAGATCAGTATTAAGTGGAAGAAAAGAGGAATGGTGGAAAAGCTATAGCAATCATGAGTCACCTCTATTCCCACAATTTTTGAGGGGTTGCCTAGATCCATTACCTCAAATAGGCTTTGTAATTTGCCTTTTAAGGCAATCATATTGTCTGATACATTAGTGAAAATCAAAAGATCATTGACCCATATGGTTAGGATCTGTATATTATCATTATTGATCCTAGTATACTACACATGAATCAGTCAATAGTCTTTTGAATTTTCATTGGAACAACATTTTATTGAATTCTTCATTCCATTCTTGTCCTGACTGCTTTAACCCATATAAGGTTTTGACTAAGCAATATATCCTTTGGGTTCCATTGCTAAAACCTTCAGATTGTATCATAAATATTTCCTCTTTTAGCATGCCATTCAGATACACTCCCTTGACATACATTTTCTGGATTTCCCAGTCCCACTTGACAGCTAGGGCTAGAAGCATGCAGATCATTTCCAGTCTTACTATCAGAGAATATGTTTTGTTGTAGTCCATTCCTGGTTGCTAGGTAAATCCTCTCACAACCAATCTCACTTTGTACTTGGGTAGTTCTCCTTCCTTACCATATTTTTTAACAAATACCCATTTATTTGTAATTGGATTTTGATCTTTTGGAGGGCTAACAAGTTCCCACATATCCATATTTTGTAACTGTAATAATTCATTCTGTATTGCTTGTTTCCATCAAGGCCAGTTGGGTGATTCTTTTGCTTCTTTTAGTGATTTTGGATTGTGCTGATCTCTTTCTGCCTCAGCATATATTTGGTAAGTGATATTAGCTACAGATTTTTCATTATTGGTTTCATCAAGATCAGGTAAGGGATTGTTTAATTTATTGTAATCATGCCATATTTTAGTTCTGATGCTGCATTGTAATTGATTTGGTTCATCATGCTCATGTATTGTAAAATTTTCTGAGTTGTCCAAGTGTGAATCCATCTGCTCCCCCTCATGTGGCAACTTGGGAGTATATTTGGCAGGCAGCTCAGCTAACTTGTTTGAGAAATAAAAATTTCAGCTAACTTTAATTTGCTGAGTAGTAACATCATAATATTTGATTGCATGTGAACCATCAATATTCCCTATGAATAAAAATTTATTGCTTTTTGGTTTCAGCTTAGAGGGTGTGGGACCTTCAGTCAAAATTCAGACAGAACACCCAAATTCCTGAAGATGCACAATATTTGGCTTTATTTCATGCCGTTTTCCTTCAGGGGTATCTGTCAATACATGTGTATATAATCTATTATGTAGATATGCTGCATGGGCAATGACCTCAGTCCATAAGAATTGAGGTAGGTCATGTGCAATTAACATTGCACATGGTTTGTTGAGAAGCATGTGATTCATATGCTCAGCAACACCATTTTGGGAAGAAGAATATGGTGCTGTATATTCTAGCTTGATTTTGATAGATCAGCACCAATTTAGTAAAGATTGATTGACATATTCTCATCCATTATCACAGTGCAGCCATTTTGGCTTTATATTATACTGACATTCAATATAGATTAGATATTAATGAAGTCTCATCTTTTGATTTCATAAAATAGATTGTACATTGTTGAGTACAATCATCTATAAATGAAATATAATATCACACACTGTTTATGTTCTTGACATGGGCTGGTCCCCATACATCTGAGTGAGTAAGCATCCCTGGCTTGTCGGCTTGCTTGGTTACCTGTTTTGAGAACAGTGTTGTAGAGGTTGGTGCACCTCTACATGTATATCCCTTCATTTTCTATATTTCCTACACCTTTATTCTTTTATTTGTTTTGTTCCCTTGCATCTAATGATAGTCTGGACTAATAGTTCACCTGGTCTACTTAGGACCATTTGGACTACTTCTTATCCTACCATTTATTACTCAATTACTCTTTTCATTAGCCTTTTCTATTACCCAGACCCTTATGCTCATGGCTCCAATGTCACTTTTGACATTGGGCCTTTTGTCATTTTTATTATGTCATCAGGTACTTCTTTCATATGGTATGTCGTACCTACTTAGAAGTCTGGGCATAACCAGACTATAAAATTTTGTATTCATCATTTGAAATGACAGCTACTGTTTGCTCACTTACTGTCACCATTGGGAAACTGTCTCCCTCACCATTTCTACCATCAACTGCACTGTTTTCTGGACTGTACCACCAGTCTTCACACCTCATCATGCTTTATGTCTACCAGACTACCACCTATGACAGTCCAGATCACAACTGGACTGCTTTGTACATGCCCTACTTCATTCTAGGACTAACCCTACTCCACTAGAGTCCCTTTGGGGTGAATATACTCGCTCCCCAATTACCCTCAGACTATTCCCAGGTGGCCAGGACTAGTAGTCCATTCAACCACCTTTTGGTCTATTCAACTGGAGCCCACCATGAGGGACTCTAACCAGGATTCCAGATGAAGTCTTTGACTGACTCACCATCATTTAGAAGTCAAAAATTTACTAGCCAAGTTTTGAAACCTGGACATATTGGGGGACAGCATCCTGATACTGGTCCCATCTGCTAATGCACATCACAGCTCATCTCACCTAGACACCTCATCTCACCTAGATATGTCTCAGTTTGGTCTGAAGTCTGATTGGTTGGAAGAACTTCAGTCTCAATCAGGCATGCCATTGTCACTGGACAGACAGCCACAGCCACTGGAGTCTTTATGCTTGACTAGGGTTTCAGACTCTGATCTCCCAATAACTGACAATGTTTTAGCTGACATTATTGGTACTGATGTCACAACTGATAGTGACTGAATTTCCAGTGCCTTTATTCACTCAACCCCTTAGACTAGAAGAGGGGAGGATGTTGAGTCCCCAGGAAGAATTCCCCCAATTCCCTCAATTCTCCCACTTCCCTCATCTGCCTCAGAACATCCACCATCACCCTGCACTCCTCCTTCCCCACTTACACCACTCTCCTCTTCCTTGTCATTGTCTTTATCTTATCTTTTTTGTCCATCTTGGTCTATCTTGGTCTTACTGGACTATTTGACTATTGCTCCACTGCCTGCACCAGTTCAACCAACAATTATCCTTCCACCTGTTCAACCTATCTCTGCTCAACCTATTCCAATGTCTAACCCAACCCCCATGCCTCTTTGTGGCACCCAGAACACACCCACCTTCAATGGGAAGGTTCCATCTACTCTTTCCAGGTTCCTGGAAGACATTGACAAACTTAGTACTGCCACTGGTCTTACTGCTGCTCAAAAGATTCATGCTGTCATCTGGTATGCAGACTTAGAGGAGTCCAAAGGATGGGAGCTTCTAGATGAAGCTTCAGCTACTCCTGCTGACTGGGATGACTTTGTCATTGCTGTTAAAGAATTATATCCTGGCTGTGAAGGTACTAACCAGTATTGCTGTGCTGACATCCAATATTTAGTTCAGGAGTATCAAGCCAAGCCAATGCAGACTATCGAAGACCTTGGCAAATACCAATGCAAGTTCCAGAAGATATCAAAGTGCCTTATCCTCAATAAGAAGCTTTCTCAACTTGACTGTGACATGTTGTTCCTTGCCAGACTACCACCAGACTTGGGACAACAAGTCTGGCAGTGTCTACTTATCACCAAGATTACTCACCACCCATCTGACCCATATGAGATTGCTGACACTGTTGATGCAGCCAAGTTTCTCCTCACAGGTTCTGCTCTTCAACCACTACCCATGGCTGGCCAATCACAGACCACCCAACCATATTACCCTGCCTGAGCAGTACCAGTCCTGGCATCTCAAGTCCCTCAGGCCCCATTGTCCAGTGGTGCTTCTGTTGTTAAGCAAGAACAGGTGAACCTCCAGCAGTCTTCTAGACTGAGGGAGTGCACATTTTGTGGCAATTTGGCTCACTTCATGAATAGCTGCCCTTATGTAGACAGTTATATTAAGACCAGAAAGGCATCCCAAGGAACAGACAGCCAATTGTACCTTGCCAATGGGCAATGCATCCCTTGCATCCCTGGTACTTGGTGTCTTCAGGAATGCATAGATTGGTTGCCCATGCAGTCCACTTAGGGTGCTGG
>JBBPMM010000856.1:0-12082 GCA_038090335.1 Solioccasus polychromus
GATAACGACAACTCAATTGGTCCAGTCGATCTGTGGGTTTACCTTAGCGAACCAGGGAATTCCCAAGATAACCCGATCTCCTCCACAGTTTAATACAAGGAACCGAATGACTTCCTCTCGTCCTGCCATATTCACGGCTAGGAAGGTTTCTTTGCGAATAAACCCCCCTTTATTAGCAGATCCGTCGGCATTAGAGGCTTTTATGGGAGAAGGAAGTCGTTTCGTGGGGAACTGATACTTTGCAATGGTGATAGGGTCGATGAAGTTTTCGGTTGCTCCTGAATTGATCAGGGCATTGATTTCAGCGGTTTTCATTCCGTGAGAGAGAGAGATGGGGATACAAATAGATTTCTCTTTTTTACTGATACAGAGAATAGGAGCGGAACGTTCAGGAGGATAAGACACTGATGCTTTCCTCTGTTCTAAAAACCCTGAATTCTTTCATCAATAGACATCCTAGAGACCTTTGTTTCGTCTTCTTTGAAACACTCCTGAAGTACTCTTATGAGTTCCTTCTGATCAACCTTTCGTCCTTCGAGGACTTTTAGGTACTTGTCGAGATCAGAGGATGGGGAAGGTTCTGGTGCTTTAGGAGGGTCTGGAGCGACGATAGCAGCAGCTCTAGTCTGGTTCCGGAAGGGGTTATTGGACCGAGGGATAGTGGGCCCTTCCATTTTCTTATCGTCGTGAAGATGGTTATGAGTGGTACACCCCTTTTTATGGCAGATGAAACACCTTCCTTCGCGGATGTGTCATGCTTTTTCGACTGGAGAGAGTCAAATGGCATCTACCTCCATGGCATTAGGGTCCTTCCTATCATTAGAGAAGTTCCTCCACCCCAACCCCTTACACATATCCTTGATACGCTCCTACTGCGCATTGAACTTACTGGCCTGGTCCATCCATCCCTGAAGTGTGGTAGGGACTGTAGCCATGGAGAGGATATTGGTGGTAATCTTTTCATCTAATCCTCTCCCAAAGTATTCGATAAGGGCTTCTTCGTCAGCAAGCCCAGTCTGGGCAGCAGCTAGAGAAAAGTCGGCGATGTATTTGGCGAAACCATCCTTGTCTTTGGTATTCTGCATAAGGTTATGGATGGTTCAACGAGCTTTGCTGGCAGTGTTGAATGGGAAGAATGTTTTTGCGAAGTCCGCAGCCATGATGTTAAAAGTGTGGTGGTCATCTGGAATATTCGGACTTTCCAGGTGATAAAACCATCCTTCGGAGAAGACTTTTCCTCATCCCTTACTCATCTTATTAAGCATGGTAAGCATCATGGCTTTATCATCATAGAGGTCACCATTCATCTTGAAGTATGCCTTCATGGCGAGCATTCAGCGCACTGCATCCTCAGATTCTCTGGAGAAGTCATCTGGGAGTCTGGCCTTGAGTTCCGTGTTTTTGGCCATCTCTTCTCTTCGCTTAGTGTATGCAGCGACTCTTTGGGTTTCTTCTTCTTCTGCGTAAACACGTCTCTGTTCTCGAGAAGCTTCTACTCTTCTCCTAACTGTTTTGTCGTCATGTCCTTCTGTGGACAGATTCTGGGCAAGTCTAGCGTCTTGTTCGTTGTCAAGCTCCTTTTCCCAATCAACCTCCTGTTGTGGGTCTTGCTTGATGTCAATAGGGATCTCTTCATGAAACAGTTCTGGGAGCAATGTGGTTCGTTTGAGGGGAATGGAAGAAGAGGTAGCAGCGAAAGGAATAGAGTAAGGGTTATGGGTTTTCTTCTTCTTCTGATAAGGCGTAGGGTAGGTGGGGCTACAAGGTGGCGTAATGATGGGTAAAGGGGTTCTGTCCGCTATAGAAGGGGATGGTGAAGAGAGCTAGTTCTTTCATTACGCTGAGGCTAGTAACTCAGCTAGTAATGGATAAGATATACGCGGTGGTATATGCTGATACGTCGACGAGGTAATCCTAAGATGATTACAACAAGAATGGTCATCTCCCAATAAAGGGTATCAACTCATCCATAAGGGAGATCCTGCATGGTGGCAAGGAAAATGATTAGTTGGTATGTCACTCCTCAATGAGTGATGAAACTCCTTAGCGTGGTAGCTGAGAGTACTGGAATGATGGCGATGGTCTTGCTCGTCCTGAGCGGCTTGCTGGTTACTAAGCTTGAATTGCGTAGAACTAGCTAAGGTACAGGGATAGGCTATCTACCTATTTATAGGTAGAAGGAGTGTGCACAGACCAGGAAGGAAAAGGAAATTATCTAGAATGTTCTGGAGGATTCTTAGCTATAACGGGAAACTCTTAGCTCCAGTACTACAAGGTAAAATGGAAAGAATTGGAAAAGACGGGAAAAGTAGGGAAGAGGCATTGGGAAGAATAGGAAGAATGGAAGAAATAGGAAAAAGATAGGGGTTCGGATGAAACCGTAACACTGACCGCCTTTACTGATGTAGGGGGTTGCCATTCCTGAATGGCCTTCAATTTAGTAGGATCCATGGACGCTTGGTGGTGTCCAATGACCATTCCCAAGTATTCAACCTCTGAGACGTTGAAAGAGCACTTCAAAATCTTTAGACAGAGATGAAGGTCTTTGAGGTGTTGAAGGACCCGTTTCATTTGTTCAGTGTGTCGGATGGGATCAGAGGAATGAATAAGGATGTCATCCATATAAATGACTATCCATCCTTCTGAAATAAGGTCCCAAAATCTGTCATTCATGAAGGCTTGGAACGTGGCGGGAGAATTACATAGTCCGAAGAACATCACAGTCGGTTCGAAGAGGCCGAAAGGAGTGATGAATGCTGCTTTCCATCGATCCTCAGGTTTTATGAGGACATTGTTGTATCCCCATCGAACATCAAACTTAGTAAAGATTGTAGAATCCTTTAACTTATCCAAGAGATCGGAGATGAGGGGAAGAGGATAAGTGTTTTTGACTGTATGGGAATTGAGATATCTATAATCTTGACAGGGACATAAGGATCCGTCTTTCTTCAGGACAAAGAAGAAAGGGGAGGCTTGAGGGGATTTTGAAGGAATGATTCGTCCTGTTTGAAGGTGTTCATCTATGAATTCCCTACATGTTTCCATCTCTTTAGGATTCAGGGGGTAAACCTTGGCGATCTTTGGAACGAAAGAGTCATCAAGATCAATTTCGTGGTCAAAGGGTCATGATGGGGGAAGGAGATCATGGGTTCTTTCTTCAAATACCAAAGCATACTTAGCATATTCAGGGGGTAGGACTTTTTCTTTTTTGGGTGTTGCAATAGCTGCTTCAGTAGCGATAGTAGTTTTTCGTAATGATTCCACTAGATATCGTTGTTCCAGAGCGTCTTTTTTGGAGTTATGGTTCTCCCAGAGAGCAGGAATGGTGATGATTTGGTTGGTCCAATCAATTTGTGGATTTACCTTCGTGAACCAAGGAATTCCTAGGATAACTCAATCTCCTCCACAATTCAACACTAAGAAGTGGATGACTTCTTCTTGCCCTGCCATATTTACGGCGAGGAAGGCTTCTTTATGAATAAGCCCTCCCTTGTTGGTGTATCCGTTGGCATTGGAGGCTTTTATGGGAGAAGGAAGTCATCTTGTAGGGAACTGGTACTTTGCAATGGTGATAGGATCAATGAAGTTTTCGGTGGCTCCGGAATCAATAAGAGTGTTAGTTTCAGCGGTTTTCATTCTGTGGAAAAGAGAGATGGGGATGCGAATAGATTTCTCTTTCTTACTGGTACAAAGGATAGGAGCGGAACGTTTGGGAGGATAAGACGCTGATGCTTTCCTCCATTCTAAAAACCCTGAATTCTCTCATTAGTGGACATCCTAGAGACTTTTGTCTCATCTTCTTCGAAACACTCTTGCAAAACCCATATGAGTTCCTTCTGATCGACCTTCCTCCCTTCGAGAACCTTCAAGTACTTGTCAAGGTCCGAAGGTGGGGAAGGTTCCAACGTCTTTGGAGGATTTGAAGCAGTGACGGCTGCCATTCTAGTTTGGTTACGGAAAGGATTATTGGATCAGGGGGTCATAGATCCTTCCATCTTCTTATCATCATGAGGGTGGTTTCGAGTGGTGCAGCCCTTCTTATGACAGATGAAGCACTGTCCTTCTCAGATGTGTCAAGCCTTCTTGACAGGGGAGAGTCAAATAGCGTCAACTTCCATAGCGTTGGGGTCCTTTCTGTCATTAGAGAAATTCCTCCATCCTAAGCCCTTATGCATGTCCTTAATGTGTTCCTGCTGTGCATTAAACTTGCTGGCTTGATCCATCCACCCCTGGAGCGTGGTAGGAATGGTAGCCATGGAGAGGATATTGGTGGTGATCTTTTCATCCAGTCCTCTTCCAAAATACTCAATGAGGGCCTCTTCGTCAGAGAGACCAGTTTGGGCAGCGGCAAGGGAAAAGTTGGCAATGTATTTGGCGAAACCATCCTTGTCCTTGGTATTCTGCATAAGGTTTTGAATGGTTCGTCGAGCCTTACTAGCAGTATCGAAGGGGAAGAAGGTCTTGGTGAAGTTGGTTGCCATAATGGCAAAGGTGCGGTGGTCGTCGGGAACGTTAGGGCTTTCCAGATGGTAGAACCAACCTTCAGAGAAGACTTTGCCCCTCCCCTTGCTCATCTTGTTAAGTGTAGTGAGCATCATTGCCTTATCGTCATAAAGGTCACTATTCATCTTGAAGTACACTTTCATAGCGAGCATCCAGCATACTGCATCCTTGGATTCACTGGAGAAGTCATCTGGGAGTCTGGCCTTGAGCTCCATAGCCTTGGCCATCTCTTCTCTTCGTCGTTTAAGGTATTCGGCTGTTCTCTGAGTTTCTTCTTCTTCTGCAAACACACGTCTCTGTTCTCAAGAAGCTTCTACTCTTCTCCTTACTGTTTCGCCATCATGTCCTTCAGCAGACAAATTCTGGGCAAGTCTAGCATCTTGTTCATCGTCGAGCTCCTGCTCCCAGTCAACTTCCTGTTGTGGGTCTTTCTCGATGTCAATGGGAGTCTCTTCGTGAGATAGCTCTGGGAGCAACGTGGTTTGCTCGAGTGGGATAGAAGAAGAGATGGAGGTGAAGGGAATGGAGTAAGGGTTAAGGGACTTCTTCTTCTTCTGGTAGGGCGTTGGGTAAGCTGGGCCGTGAGGTGGAGTAATGGTGAATAGGGGTGCTGTCCGCTAAATAGGGGACGGTGAGAAGAGCTAGTTCTTTTGTTATGCTGAGGCTAGTAACTCAGCTAGTAACTGATGAAATATACACGGTGTTATGCTGAGGCTAGTAACTCAGCTAATAACTGCAGAGATATACACGGTGGTATATGCTGATATGTCGATGAGGTAATCCCAAGATGATTACGACGAGAAGGGTTGTCTCCCAATAGAGGGTATCGACGCGACCATACAGTAGGTCCTGTACTGTTGCAATGAAGATGATTAGCTGGTATCTCACTCCTTGATGAGTGATGAAACTCCTTAGCGTAGTAGCTGAGAGTACTGGAATGGTGGCAGAGGTCTCACTTGCCCTGAGTGGCTTGCTGGTTACTAGGCTTGGATTGTGTAGAACTAGCTAAGGTATAAAGACGAGAAAGTCTATCTATTTATATGTAGGATAACGGCGCACAGACCAGGAGAGAAAAAGGAAACTATCTAGAACATTCCGGAGAATGAAGACTATAATGGGAGACCTTTAGCTCTGGTGCTACCAGGTAAAATGGGAAGATACGGAAAGACGGGAAAACTAGGAGTGAAGATCGGGAAAAGTAGGAGGAAAACAGGAGAAATAGGAAGAAAAAGGGATAGGGGTACCCAGAACCATAACATTACCCCCTTCGTAGACTTCAGCTCACTGAGCTGAGTTATTCTCACCACCCGATGAAGAGTTTTCTTCGATGATCCAGGAGGCAACAGGAGGGTTAGTAGAAATGGCGGGGCAGTAGGTAACTTTATGTCCTCTTACTCCACAACTGTTACGCTGAGGCTAGTAACTCAGCTAGTAACTGATATGATAGAGTCGATGGTAGACTCGTATCCTTCGACGAGGTAATCCTAGAATAATCAGGACTAACGTAGTTTCCTCCCAGGCAAGGATATCGACCCTTCCTTCGGGTACTTCCTGTGTGATGGTAGCAAAGAAGATATAGATCTGCTGACGTACCCCTCTCCGAGTGATTACGGAGGCTTCGAGAAGAGAGTACTGGATTACAGGAATGGTGAAAAGGTCTCGCTCGCCCTGAGCGGCTTGCTGGTTACTAGGCTTGGATTGCGTAGAACTAGCTGAGGTACAAGTATGGGGAGCCTAGGTATTTATAGGTAGAGAAGATGCGCACAGGCCAAGAGGGAAAAGGAAACTATCTAGAATGTTCCAGAGGATTCCTAACTATAAGTGGTAACCCTTAGCTCCGGTGCTACAAGGTAAAATGGGGGAACACGGAAGATGGGAGAAACAGGAACAATGGTCGGGAAATATAGGAAGACAATGGAAAGAAGAGGAAAAAAGGATAAGGGTCCACACAACCATAACAACAACCGTCACAAGGGAGACCTCGACAATGACTCTGCAAATGTCCGGGAGCCCATAAGTAGCACTTGGGGCAACAATACTCAGGACACTCTTGATACCAATGACCCCACCGTTGGCATTTAAAACACTGCCCCAATCGGACAGGAATATCAGGGAGGGTGTCAACGTTGATGGGGCAATCAGGAGTTCCCAGAGAAGGGGAATGTGGAGGGGTCGAAGGAGGAATAGGGAGGTGGGTATCGTTGTTGTAGGTAGTGACCGATGTTGACCACTCAGGTTGGGGAGTCCGGGTCGGTCTGGAGGGTTCCGGAATAGGGAGAGCGGGGGTATCGTCATAAGACGAGAGGCGAGGTTGGGACGGTACGACATAAGGGGTGTTATGGTGTCTTGGACAATGACAAGGTCGGCGAGCAGGAGTGGGTGGAGAGGGAGACGACGGGGAGCTAGGGGAGGATTGGGAGGAAAGGAGAAAACGGGGTTCGATCCTGTTGGTGGTGGTGAGAGGGTATCCCTGGTATCGAGTCTCCTCGAGAGGGGTAAGCCTGTCTAGAAGGGATTGGAGAATGGGAATAGTGGAGGGCGGAATGCGGTTGACAAAGAACCAAAAGCCCTCTTGATGCATGAGATCCAGGAGGTGGTCCAACGTTTGTTGGGTGGAATGGTCTATAGCCCGAGTGAATGCAGAATTGGGGCCGGTACGGGATCATTGGAACAAGAGATCAGTGGTGTAAATTTGATGGTATAAGTGCACCATTGTTTGCAATGAGGAGGCCTGGGGCCAGAGAGGATCGTGTTCAACGCAAAAGAGGGGTTGAGGGTCAGCGAGGATGGTGGCAAAGAGGATATGGCGGTAAGAGACTGGGAGGCATTCAGCAAAGATAGTAGGAGACGACATGGTGATGATCAGGTGAAAAAGTGGGTTGAAGGAGTTTTAAACATGTCATTGAGTTTTATACTCCTGTAAGGCCTCGGAGGCATTGCCAAGATTAGACTCTGGTTCCCATGTGTTCTTGGAGGAGGAATAGCCCTTCCATTTGACAAGATATTGTCGCCGTCCTCATGTTCCACAGTGATTCAAGATATCTTCGACTTCCCATTCTTCTTCTCCCTCTATCTCCTCCGACGGTGGTTTTAGGAAATTGGGTCCATGTTCCAATGTTTCCTGATAGGATGATAAGAGTGAGGCGTGAAAGACATTGTGCATTTTCCAAGACGGGGGAAGACGGAGTTCGTAGGCTAGGGGGGATACGACCCTTGAAATTTCAAAGGGGCCTTCTTGTCGAGGAAGAAGTTTCTTTGACATGTGATGAAAGCGAAGGTTTCAGGCTTCCAACCATACCTTATCTCCGACTTTCCAGGGTTTAAACTTGGAAAAGGTCCGTTCCTTCATGATCCGAGCGGAATTCTCGTGAGCCGCTAAGGCTTCTTTCCGAGCTTCTTCTAGAAGGGTAAGACGTTTTTCCAGGGCTGGGATAAACGTCTTTCCAAGGGGGGGGTATCCTCTGGGTTCATATCCAAACATCAGGGAGAATGGGGTTTTTTGGGTGGAGGCATGGACGTTGGAATTATGAGAGAACTCAGCGAGGGGTAGAAGGTCAACCCATTTGTCTGGGCGACCTTCAGAGAATATCCTCAGATAGGTTTCTAGGGATTGATTGGTGTGTTCAGTTTCTCCGTCGGTCTGAGGGTGATATGCAGTAGAGAGTCGTAAATCATATCTCAGGAGTTGAGACAGTTCCCGCTGAATAGACTGAAAGGTGATTGAATGGACTACCAGTCCTGGCCACCTGGGGATAGTCTGAGGGGTAATGGGGAGCGAATAGGTTCGCCCCAGAGGGACTCTATTGGAGTAGGGTTAGTCCTAGAATGAAGTAGGGTGCGTACAAAGCAGTCTGGTTGTATTCCGGACTGTTGTAGGTAGTAGTCTGGGCGTCGTAGAGCGTGATGAGGCGTGAAGACTGGCGGTACAGTCCAGAAAATGGTGAGGTAGACAGTATAAACAGTGAGGGAGACGGTTTCCCAATGGTGACGGTAAGTGAGCAAACGGTAGCTGTCATTTCAAATGACGAATACAAGATTTTATAGTCTGGGTATGCCCAGACTTCTAAGTGTCATATGGAAAGAGTACCTGATGACATATCAAGAATGACAAAAGGCCTGAACGTCAAAAGCGACGTCGAAGCCATGAGCATAATGGTCTAAGTAATAGAAAGGACTTATGAAAAGAGTAATTGAATTATAAAAGACGAGAGAAGGGGTAGTCCAGGTCGGTATACGTAGTAGTCCGACCGGTCTGTAGTAGACCAGGTGAATGGACGCTCCGGACTATCATTAGACATAAGGGAATGAAGTTAATAAAAGAATAAGAGTGTTGGAAATATAGAAAATGATGGGATATACACGTAGAGGTGCACCAACCTCTACACCGCGCAAAGGCAGAGGCAAATTGTGGTCCTCTATCAGATATGACAGAGTTGTGGAGTCCAAATTGAGGGAAAACTTTTTCTAAAAAGAGTTGGGCGACACCTTCGGCATCAATGGTTTTTGAGCAAGGTGAGAAAATTACCCCCTTCATAAGGCCATGGTCGACCACAACCAAAATAGAATCGAAACCCCGAATGGGGGGAAGGTCGGTAATGAGATCGACAGAGATCTGTTCAAAAGGGCGGATGGCAGAGGAAGAAATGGGGGAGAGAGGGGGAACAGTGGGGTGAGTGTTCACCTTGTTCTGTTGGCAGGTAGCACATCCAGTGATGAATCGACGCACAAAGGTAGAAAGTCCTGGCCACCAGAAGTTGTGTGCCACAAGGGCATGAGTGCGGAAGATGCCACCATGGCCACCGGCAAAGGAAGAGTGGACAGTAGAGACAATCTCATGGCAAAGGGATTCCGGGACGTAGAGACGGTTACAGAAATATAGTTTCCTGTCAGAGAAAGACCAGTCTTGTGGGAAGGAATGGGGAAACAACGGAGAATTTTCCATTGATTTAGAGATAGCGTCAAGTACGAGGGGGTCAGTAGAGGATGATTGAGTGATCTTGTCAGAAAGAGCAAGATCGATGGCGTTAACAAAGACATTATCAGGGAGAAGGGTGACAGCCTGATTATCCACATGATCCTGTGAGGATAACACGTCAGCAGGGCCCATTTGGGAGCCTGGTTGATGAATGAAATGGAGGTCAAAGTCCTGGAGAAACAAGAGCCATCTAGCTTGATGGCAAGATAGTTTCTGGGGTTCTCGGAAATATGAAAGATTCTTATGATCTGTGAGGACGGTGACAGGGAGGGAGGTACCCTGCAGGTAGTGACGCCATTCATAGAGTGCGTGGATGACAGCCAATAGTTCTCGATCATAGATGTCATAATTTTGCTCGGCTGGGAAGAGAGTGCGAGAGAGGTATGCACAGGGATGGAGATCCCCATTAGTATCCTTCTGCATAAGAACACCTCCAGTGGCCACAAGCGAGGCATCAGTCATCAGGAAGAAAGGGGAAGTGGTGTCCAGGAGATGAAGGACTGGGGTGGACATGAAAATCCACTGAAGAGTATGGAAAGCAGACTCGTGAGGGGGAGACCATTCCCAAGTGGTCGTTTTCTTGGTGAGGTCAATGAGGGGTTGAGCGATAGTTGAGAAATTTGCAATGAACTTTTGGTAGAAATTGCAAAATCCTAAGAACGACCTTACTGCTTTGACGGAGGTATGTAGGTGGCTGCCATTCTTGGATGGCTTTTAACTTGGTAGGGTCCATAGATGCTTGGTGGTGACCAATTACCATCCCCAAGTATTCGACTTCAGCGACGTCGAAAGAACACTTAGAAATTTTCAAGGAGAGATGAAGGTCCTTGAGATGCTGGAGGACTCGTTTTGTTCATTCTGTATGCTGGACGGGATCCAAAGAATGAATAAGAATATCATCCATATAGATGACCACCCATCCTTCTGATATAAGATCTCGGAATCCGTCATTCATGAACACCTGAAAAGTGGCAGGGGAGTTACATAGTCCAAAGAACATGACTGTTGGTTCGAAGAGTCCAAATGGCGTTATGAAAGCGGCCTTCCAGCGGTCATCTGGTTTGATAAGGACATTATTGTATCCCCATCGCACATCGAATTTCGTGAAGATAGTGGAATCCTTCAGCTTATTCAGGAGATTGGAGATTAGGGGGAGAGGATAGGCATTCTTAATTGTGTGAGAATTAAGATACCTATAATCTTGACAGGGTCGTAAAGATCCATCTTTCTTCGGGACAAAGAAGAAAGGGGAGGCTTGAGGGGATTTGGAGGGTATGATCCGTCCTGTCTGTAAGTGCTCATCTACGAACTCTTTACACGTCTCCATTTCTTTAGGGTTAAGGGGATAAACCTTAGCAACCTTTGGTACGAAGGATTCGTTAAGATCGATCCCATGATCAAAGGGACGGGATGGAGGAAGAAGGTCATGAGTCTTTTCTTCAAATACTGAGGCATATTCGTTGTACTCAGGAGGTAAGGTTTTCTCCTTTTTTGGGGCTGCGATAGCTGCTTCCATAGCGATAGTGGTTTTCTGTAATGATTCTACTAGATATCGTTGTTCCAAGGCTTCTCCCTCGGCATTGTCATTCTCGAAGAGAGGGGGAATATTGACAGTTCGGTTGGTCCAATTGATCTGGGGGTTTACTTTGGAAAACCAGGGGATTCCTAGGATAACTCGATCTCCTCCGCAGTTTAATACAAGGAACCTCATGACTTCCTCCCATCCTGCCATATTGACAACTAGGAAGGCTTCCTTTCGGATGAAACCCCCTTTATTGGTAGATCCATTGGCATTTGAGGCCTTAATAGGGGAGGGAAGTCGTTTAGTAGGGAATTGGTATTTTGCAATAGTGATGGGGTCAATGAAGCTTTCGGTGGCTCCCGAATCGATGAGAGTGTGGATTTCAGTGGTTTTCGTTCCATGAGAGAGAGAGATGGGAATTCGAATAGATTTCTCTTTCTTACTAGTACAAATGATGGGAGTGGAACGTTCGGGAGGAGAAGACGCTGATACTTTCCTCCATTCTAAAAACCCTGAATCTTCTCATTGATAGTCATCCTAGAGACCCTTGTTTCATCCTCTTCGAAACACTCCTGAAGTACTCGTATGAGTTCTTTCTGATCTACCTTTCGTCCTTCGAGGACTTTAAGGTACTTGTCGAGATCAGAAGATGGGGGAGGTTCTAGTGCTTTGGGAGGGTCGAGAGCGACAACCGCAGCTGTTCTAGTCTGGTTCCTGAAGGGGTTATTGGATCGGGTGGGAGTGGATCCCTCGGTTTTCTTATCATCTCGAGGATGATTCCTTGTGGTGCAACCCTTCTTATGACAGATGAAGCATCTACCTTCCCGAATGTGTCGAGCTTTTTCGACGGGGGAGAGTCAAATGGCATCAACTTCCATTGCGTTTGGATCCTTCCTATCACTAGAGAAGTTCCTCCATCCTAACCCTTTACGCATATCCTTAATGTGTTCCTGTTGTGCGTTGAACTTGCTAGCCTGGTCTATCCATCCTTGGAGTGTAGTGGGGACCGTAGCCATAGAGAGGATGTTGGTAGTGATCTTTTCATCTAATCCTCTCCCGAAGTAGTCGATGAGGGCTTCTTC
>JBBPMM010000857.1:0-12077 GCA_038090335.1 Solioccasus polychromus
TTGCCAACATTCTTCCCTCGTCAAGCACTTCCTGCACCTCCACTTCAGCCTCGTCTCTGTCACTCGCCACTCATGAAAATACTGCTGGTCAGTCCGGTGAAGGGAGCGGTTCATATCAGGGCCACAACACCGCTGGGACAACCATGTTACCAGTGGCTGCCATCGCTGTGGACACACGGTATGTTTGATTCAACTATTACCTCAAACGCTGACACTAAGATATGCGTGCGTGTGCTTGTTACGCTGAGGCTAGTAACTCAGCTAGTAACTGATATGATAGAGTCGATGGTAAACTCGTATCCGTCGACGAGGTAATCCTAAGATAATCAAGACCAACGTAGTTTCCTCCCAAGTGAGGATATCGACCCTTCCTTCGGGTACTTCCTGTGCTATGGTAGCGAAGAAGATATAAATCTGTTGACGTACCCCTCTCCGAGTGATTACAGAGGCTTCGAGAAGAGAGTACTGGATAACGGGAATGGTTACTAGATCTCGCTCGTCCTGAGCGGCTTGCTGGTTACTAAGCTTGGATTGCATAGAACTAGCTAAGGTACAAGTACAGAAAGTCTAGGTATTTATAGGTACAGGAGATGCGCACAGACCAAGAAGAAAAAGGAAACTATCTAGAATGTTCCGGAGGATTTGTAACTATAAATGGTAATCCTGAGCTCTGGTACTACAGGATGGAATGGAAAGAAACGGAATACGGAGAGGATAGGAACACGACTTCGGGAAAAGTAGGAAGTATACGGGAGGGATAGGAAGGAAAGAAATAGGGGTTCATAACCGTAACATTACCCCCTTCGTAGATATCAGTTCACTGAACTGAATTATTCTCACTGCCCGAAGAGGAATTTTCGTCAATGACCCATTGAAGCTCAGAAGGATTAGTGGAAATATTTGGGCAGTAGGAGACGTTATGTCCTCGAATTCCACAGCCGTCGCAAGGGAGTCCTCGGCAAAAACTCTGTAAATGTCCTGGGGCCCATAAGTAACATTTCGGACAATGATACTCTCGGCATTCTTGGTACCAATGACCCCATTGTTGGCATTTAAAACATTGTCCTGGGCAGATAGGAGTATCGGGAATGGTGTCAACGTCGATAGGACGAGAAGAGGTGCCAGGGGAAGGAGAACGAGGTGGGATTGAAGGAGGGACAGGGAGGTGAGTATCGTTATCGTAGGTTGAGACTGGGGTTTCCCATTCGGGTTGGGGAGTCCAGGTGGGTCTAGCAGGCTCTGGCACGGGTAAAGCAGGGGTGTCGTCATAAGACGAAAGGCGGGGTTGAGTAGGGACAGAGTAAGGAGTAGGGCGACGTCTAGGGCGACGACGAGGTCGACGAGTGGGAGTGGGTGGTGAGGGAGAGGAAGAAGGAGGAGTGGGAGAAGATGTCGAGGAGAGGAAGAAGCGGGGTTCTATCCCATTGGTTAAAGTGGGGGGATCTCCTCGGTAACGGTCTTCCTCAGAGGGAGTTAGGCTGTTGAGGAGGGATTGCAATATGGGTAGAGTGGAAGAGGGAATCCGATTCACGAAGAACCAGAATCCTTCCTGATGCATAAGGTCGAGAAGGTGGTCCAGCGTTTGCTGGGTGGAATGATCGATGGCTCGGGTAAAGGGGGTGGGTTGTCCCATCCGAGAACGCTGAAAGAGCAGGTCGGTGGTATAGATCTGGTGGTATAAGCGTACCATCGTCTGCAAGGAGGTTGCCTGAGGCCACAAATAATCATGTTCAAGGCAGAAGAGGGGGTGGGGGTCAGCGAGGACGGTTCCAAAAAGCATACGACGGTAAGAGACAGGAAGATGTTCAGCGTGAATAGTGGGGATTGACATAGTAACGAGCAAAGGTGACGGATGAATGGAGGTGTAAAGTGGGTTAGCAGGGTCTCAAAGATGTCGTCGAGTTTTATACTCTTCTAGCACCTCAGAGGCATTTCCCAAATTAGATTCCGGTTCCCAGGTATTTTCGGCGGAGGAATACCCTTTCCACTTTACCAGATATTGTCTCCGCCCTCGTGTTCCGCGGTGATTGAGAATATCTTCGACTTCCCATTCTTCTTCTCCTTCTATCTCCTCTGACGGTGGTTTTAGGAAATTGGGTCCGTGTTCTGGTGTCTCCTGATAGGACGATAAAAGTGAAGCATGAAAGACATTATGAATTTTCCAAGATGGGGGAAGACAGAGTTCATAGACAAGGGGAGAGACAACCTTTGAGATTTCGAAAGGTCCTTCGCGTCTCGGAAGGAGTTTCTTGGACGTATGACGGAAACGGAGATTCCGTGCTTCCAACCATACCTTATCTCCAACTTTCCATGGTTTGAATTTAGAAAAGGTCCGTTCCTTCATGATCCGAGCGGAATTCTCGTGAGCCGCGAGAGCTTCTTTCCGTGCTTCTTCCAGGAGGGTAAGACGTTTTTCCAGAGCAGGGATAAACGTCTTTCCAAGCGGGGGATATCCCCTAGGTTCATAGCCGAACATGAGGGAAAATGGAGTTTTTTGAGTGGAGGCATGAATGTTGGAGTTGTGGGAGAACTCGGCAAGAGGTAGTAGGTCGACCCATTTGTCAGGGCGACCTTCAGAGAAGATTCTAAGGTACGTTTCTAGGGATTGGTTTGTTCGTTCAGTTTCACCATCGGTTTGTGGATGATAGGCAGTAGAAAGACGGAGATCGTAGCCAAGAAGGCGAGATAATTCACGAGCGAAGGCTGAGGTGAACTGGGGACCGCGATCCAAAATAACCGAAGAGTGGAGGCCAAAGCGCGGGAAAACCTTTTCTAAGAAAAGTTGCGCCACTCCTTCGGCATCAATGGTTTGGAGCAAGGTGTGAAAATTACCCCCTTCGTAAGGCCATGGTCGACCATGACCAAAATAGAGTCAAAATCACGAACAGGAGGAAGGTCTGTAATTAGATCGACAGAGATCTGTTCGAAGGGGCGAGTGGCAGAGGAAGGGATAGGGGAAAGTGGGGGAATGGTGGGATGAGTGTTAACTTTGTTCTGTTGGCAAATAGCACAGCCAGAGACAAAGCGGCGGACATAAGTGGAGAGGCCGGGCCACCAGAAATCACGGGCGACGAGGGCATGAGTGCGGAAAATTCCGCCATGACCGCCGGCGAAAGAGGAATGGACAGAGTGAACGATGTCATGACAGAGGGACTCAGGGACATAGAGGTGGTTGCGGAAATACAGCTTCCCATCATCAAACGACCAATCCCGGATAGAGAAACGGGGAAAGAGGGGGGAATCTTCGAATGATTTAGCAATAGCATCGAGGACCAACAGGTCAGATGCAGAGGATTGAGCGATTTTATCCGTAAGGGCAAGGTCAATCGAACGAAGAAAGACATCGTCAGGGAGGAGAGTGACAGCCTGATTGTCATCAGCAGTATCGACATGGTCGCGTCGGGAGAGTGCATCAGCAGGTCCCATTTGAGACCCGGGTTGATGGACAAAGTGAAGGTCAAAGTCTTGGAGGAAGAGGAGCCAACGAGCCTGGCGACGAGAAAGTTTCCAAGGTTCTTGGAAGTAGGACAGGTTTTTATGATCCGTGAGGACAGTGACCGGCAAAAAGGTGCCTTGGAGGTAATGACGCCATTCATAGAGGGCGTGAATAACAGCGAGTAATTCCCAATCATAAATATCGTAATTCCGTTCTGCGGGAGATAGAGTCTTTGAAAGATAAGCACAGGGATGAAGATCCCCGTTGACGTCCTTTTGCATTAAGATTCCTCCTGTGGTGACGAGGGAAGCGTCAGTCATGAGGAAGAAGGGAGCAGTGGTGTCTGGGAGACGAAGGACAGGTGCAGACATGAAGATTCGTTGAAGGGTACGAAAAGCTGACTCATGTGACAAGGACCATTCCCAAGTAGTCGATTTCTTGGTTAAATCGATAAGGGGTTGAGCGATGGTAGAGAAGTTTGCTATGAACTTTCGGTAGAAATTGCAAAACCCTAAAAATGACCGAACGGCCTTGACGGAGGTGGGAGGTTGCCATTCTTTGATGGCATTCAATTTAGTGGGATCCATGGCTGCTTGGTGATGACCAACGATCATCCCCAAATACTTGACTTCAACGACATCAAAAGAGCATTTAGAAATCTTTAGGGAAAGATGGAGATCTTTCAGTCGTTGAAGTACTCGTTTCGTCCGTTCAGTGTGTTGGAGAGGATCGGAAGAATGGATTAGGATATCGTCCATATAGATGACGACCCATCCTTCTGATATGAGATCTCGAAAGCCGTCATTCATGAAGGCTTGGAAAGTGGCGGGGGAGTTACACAGCCCAAAGAACATCACTGTCGGTTCAAATAGTCCGAAAGGTGTGATGAAAGCGGCCTTCCATCGATCTTCCGGTTTAATAAGGACATTGTTGTATCCCCATCGGACGTCGAATTTGGTGAAGATCGTTGAATCCTTCAATTTATCTAAGAGATCGGAGATAAGAGGGAGTGGGTAAGCATTTTTGACCGTATGGGAATTGAGATATCTATAATCCTGACAGGGTCGTAAAGAGCCATCCTTCTTTGGTACAAAAAAGAAGGGAGAAGCTTGAGGGGACTTTGATGGTATGATCTGACCCATCCGGAGATGTTCATCAACGAATTCCTTACAAGTCTCCATCTCCTTAGGGTTAAGGGGATAGACTTTGGCGATTTTTGGTATGAAGGATTCGTCGAGGTCAATTCCATGATCAAAGGGTCGGGAAGGGGGAAGGAGATCGTGAGTCTTTTCTTCGAACACAGAAGAATACTCCTGATATTCTAGGGGTAGGACTTTCTCCTTCTTTGGTGCGGCAATAGCTGCTTCTGTCGCAATGGTGGTTTTCTTTAATGACTCTACCAAATATCGTTGTTCGAGAGCTTCTCCTTCGGCATTATGGTCCTTGGATAATGTGGGGATGGTGACGATTCGGTCAGCCCAATCAATAGACGGATTCACCTTGGTGAACCATGGGATTCCTAAGATCACTCGATCTCCGCCACAGTTTAGTACGAGGAAGCGGATTACTTCTTCTCGTCCTGCCATGTTTATAGCCAGGAAGGTTTCTTTACGGATAAACCCTCCTTTATTGGTGGATCCGTCGGCATTAGATGCTTTGATAGGAGAAGGAAGTCGTCTGGTGGGGAATTGATACTTGGCGATGGTGATAGGGTCGATAAAATTCTCAGTGGCTCCAGAGTCGATGAGAGCATTGATGTCAGCGGTTTTCATTCCATGAGAAAGAGAGATGGGAATGCGAATAGATTTCTCTTTCTTACTAGTACAAACGATAGGAGCGGAACGTTCGGGAGGAGAAGACGCTGAAGCTTCCCTCCGTTCTAAAAACCCTGAATTCTCTCAGCGGTGGTCATTCTTGAGACCTTTGTCTCGTCTTCTTCGAAGCACTCTTGGAGAACTCGTACGAGTTCCTTCTGATCGACCTTTCGTCCCTTAAGGACTTTGAGGTATTCGTTGAGTTCAGAAGATGGGGGAGGCTCTGGTGCCTTGGGCGGTTCAGGAGCGGTGACGGTTGCCGCCCTGGTCTGGTTTCGGAAGGGATTATTGGAACGAGGAGTAGACCCTTCTGCCTTCTTGTCGTCTCGAGGATGGTTTCTCGTGGTGCAGCCCTTCTTATGGCAAATGAAGCATCGCCCTTCTCGCATGTGTCGAGCCTTTTCGACTGGGGAAAGTCGAATAGCATCGACTTCCATGGCGTTGGGATCCTTTCTGTCGTTAGAGAAATTCCTCCATCCCAGACCCTTTCGCATATCTTTAATGCGCTCCTGTTGCGCATTAAACTTGCTGGCTTGGTCCATCCATCCTTGGAGCGTAGTGGGGACCGTACCCATGGAGAGGATATTAGTGGTGATCTTTTCATCTAGTCCTCGTCTGAAGTATTCAATGAGGGCTTCTTCGTCAGAGAGACCAGTCTGGGCGGCGGCGAGGGAGAAATCGGCGACATATCTAGCGAAGCCGTCTTTATCCTTCGTGTTCTGGGAGAGGTTTCAGATGGTGCGACGAGCCTTACTAGCGGTGTCGTAAGGGAAGAACATCTTGGCGAAGTCTGCAGCCATGACGTTGAAGGTTCGGTGGTCGTCAGGAATATTAGG
The DNA here is from genome assembly GCA_038090335.1 of Solioccasus polychromus. Taxonomy (NCBI): domain Eukaryota; kingdom Fungi; phylum Basidiomycota; class Agaricomycetes; order Boletales; family Boletaceae; genus Solioccasus; species Solioccasus polychromus. The sequence goes on from JBBPMM010000857.1 coordinate 6,087, forward strand.
GCTTTCCAGACGATAGAACCATCCTTCGGAGAAGACCTTTCCTCGTCCTTTACTCATCTTGTTCAGCGTGGTGAGCATCATTGCTTTGTCGTCGTAGAGGTCACCGTTCATTTTAAAGTATGCTTTCATGGCAAGCATCCAACGTATAGCATCCTCTGATTCTCCAGAGAAATCGTCCGGAAGTCCGGCCTTGAGCTCGGTTGTCTTGGCCATCTCTTCTCCTCATTGGTTCTGGTAAGCAGTGACTCTGCGGGTTTCTTCTTCTTCTGCATAAACACGTCTCTGTTCTCGAGAAGCTTCTACTCTTCTCCTTACTGTTTCGTCGTTGTGTCCTTCTGCGGACAAGTCCTGGGCAAGTCTGGTGTCTTGTTCGTCGTCGAGCTCTTTCTCCCAGTCAACTTCTTGTGGGTCTTGCTCGACGTCAATGGGAGTCTCTTCGTGGGGTGGGTTTGGGAGCGACGTGGTGCGTTCGAGGGGAATGGAAGAAGAGGTGGCGGCGAAGGGAATAGAGTAAGGGTTATGGGTTTTCTTCTTCTTCTGATAGGGCGAAGGGTAGGCGGGACTACGAGGAGGAGGAGTAATGATGGATAGAGGGTTCCGTCCGCTGAGTAGAGGACGGTGAGTAGAGCTAGTTCTTTTGTTATGCTGAGGCTAGTAACTCAGCTAGTAACTGATATGATAGAGTCGATGGTAAACTTGTATCCGTCGACGAGGTAATCCTAAGATAATCAAGACCAACGTAGTTTCCTCCCAAGTGAGGATATCGACCCTTCCTTTGGGTACTTCCTGTGCTATGGTAGCGAAGAAGATATAAATCTGTTGACGTACCCCTCTCCGAGTGATTATGGAGGCTTCGAGAAGAGAGTACTGGATAACGGGAATGGTTACTAGATCTCGCTCGTCCTGAGCGGCTTGCTGGTTACTAAGCTTGGATTGCGTAGAACTAGCTAAGGTACAAGTACAGAAAGTCTAGGTATTTATAGGTACAGGAGATGCGCACAGACCAAGAAGAAAAAGGAAACTATCTAGAATGTTCCGGAGGATTTGTAACTATAAATGGTAATCCTGAGCTCCAGTACTACAGGATGGAATGGAAAGAAACGGAATACGGAGAGGATAGGAACACGACTTCGGGAAAAGTAGGAAGTATACGGGAGGGATAGGAAGGAAAGAAATAGGGGTTCATAACCATAACAGTGCTCAGGCCACTCCTGAAGGAACCCACTGTCTTATCAACACGCTCTGAAAAGGATGGCGACCTGGTCAGGCAAAAACCAGACCGGCTACTCGAATGGCAACCATCTACATTGCCATCATCACCTTCGACCTCCCAGGTGCTTTTGATTCCATCCTCATGCATTGACTCCACTGTGAGCTCACTTAAACCATCCTTGAGCATTTCCAACAAGCGCAAAGCCGATGACGATGACACTTCCATGGCATCATTCCCTCGTTCATCAGTAGCGAGTGTGGTTTCAGGATCGAGTCGGAAATGGCACACAAACCATCCAGCATCTCAAGACATTAGTGGCCTTCGCGAGGATCTCAGTGCGCTCAACTCTACCCTCCAAGCCAACACCCAAATGAACAATGAGCTCATCGCACACGTCATGCAGTCATGACCATCTAATGCATTTCCTGCAAGTCAACCACCGGCGGTAAGCGCTGCAAATATCACTGCCGAAAGAAAAAATTTAGCCAGGGTAACATTGCTTGAGCGCGAGCAGGACTTTCTTACATCCAACGAGTTGCTTACCATGTTTGACATTCTGAGAGCGAGTAGTGACAATGTTGAGGAGTACTTATTACTTGCTACATCATGCAACAGTACAGATGAAGTTCAGCATGGCTGGTTGAGGAGGAAGATTGCCGAGGCTACGGCAAAGTATTCCAATTAACTATATTACTATAGTCTGTGTGGTACGATCAGAAATTGTTAGTCAATCGCAGCAGTTTATTCATTTTTGTATTGGTCATGAAGTACTATGAAAAGCTATGAAGAACTAGACTGCATATCCCGAACATATCGCAAATGATCCTGCCAGAGACTATTTGCGATCTCATCTCGCTTGGCCAACATGATACTGCGCTCACTTGTCGTAATGAAACCGCTTGCAGTCACACCATACACCTCTGCTCTATCAACAGAACCTCCGGTCAATGCCTTCGCCACAGCCCATTCTGCCTCACAGTCTCTCAAATCGTTCGGATCATGGAATCGAATGACATTGTGGATGCAGCAGAGTGTGGGGGGGATGCAAGCTTGTGTGTCCATGTCATATTCAGGAGGGATCACAAGAATCCGAAAGCGCCACTTGAGAACCCCGATAATGTGCTTGACAACATTGCGAAGCTGTGCATGACGTAGATTGAAGTATTCTTGGGCATTCTTAGGTCTTGAGAACAAATATAAGTAGGTGAATATAAATGTATTGAGGACGTACTTCACGTTAGCACGATCCCATTCAGGTAGATGATACCGTATTCCACGGTATGGTACCAGAAGCTGAGGACAGATCGGATAGCCAGCATCAGCAAGGTAGTACTTGCCTGCCAGTATTGTGAAGTCCGTTGTGCATGCATCATGGTAGATGGATGCATCAGCCATCGATCCCTCCCACCCGCTAAGGACGTACACGAATTCAAGGTCAAAGTTGCAGCAAACCAGACAATTCTGTGAATGGAAGCCTTTTCAGTTGCGTGTTGCCTCCCTCTCAGCCACTGATGGAGTGCAGGCAATGTGTGTTCCATCGATCGCACCAATAGCATCTTTAAAGAAGGGGTATACTGTGGAGTTGTCGGCAATATGAGAAGGGGTGGGGTCGCTGACGTGCGGTAATCGGATATATTTGGTGTAGATGCCAGGCGATGAGAAGGCAGCCAGCATTTTTCGGAAATATCTACAGGTGGTTGTCAGTTTGGCTGTCTTGGAGCGCAACAAAAGGAAAACATACTTGGATATTGTGTTATTAGACCGCTGAAAGTGCTCACCGACATGCCCACAGGACAGGCCTGTTATGCAGGTGTACAAGAATATACTAAGCTGTTCCTTGAGCGAGACATGTTTTGAATACGAGTACCCATGGAATGAGAGCTCGTCAACGAGCTGTCGGAAAACATGCTTCTGAACGCCTAGTTCATGGCGAATTCAATCGGGATGGCCATTGAGGAGTTCTAGGACCCACATTGGGCCGGTCAGGATGGATGTATGGTAGGGAATGCGCTCGGCTCTGCTTGCAGCTGCTGTGATCGCTTCGGCCACAAGAGTGACAGCTTGCACAACCACCTGACTCATTTGCTGATTCTGGAGGAGAAGTAGCTGGAGAAGGAGGTCAGCATCCTCATCTGTATCATCTTCAAAACCAGAATCATGCTCATGTTGAGATGTATCACCCTCCTGGTCGTTGTCGAGCATATGTATGTGTAGATCTGTAATCAATCAATCAACCATATACCGCTAGTACCCGGCTGGGATTGTATGTTTCACACTCCGCTTAAAAGGTTCAGGACGGTTTTCATGAAAACCTTGCACAGGTTTGTCTCCCATCCTGGCCCTTAGAAATGCGCCACGCCACAGATACAGGATCAAGGATGGTGCAATCCGATGGGAGGTGTTGGCAATTAGACAGCCAGTCGCTAGAATGAATGATTGATAAGCACACCGTCAAATGAAATAAAATATATGGGTGGGCGACAAACGGTCCTGTGGGGCCAAAAAAGCCAATTTTGTACCCTTTTTGATCGAGTAACGGATGTTTTCTTTAGCAGTCACCATCAGACGTCCATCAGAGTGCACCGCATTTGCGAAAATCCAAGGGAAAGTATAGCCTTGGGAGAGAACATCCTCTCTGAAATTGAAATCTATTGATTGCAGTGGGCTGGTGGGGATGTGTCCGAGAGGATGCTGGAATGACTCGCCGTTGTTTCCATAACAAGCAACATTGATCAGGAGGTGACTGAGTACTGATACCATGTGTTCTCCTTTCATAACAGCACTCTCGAGCAGTGGACTGAATGCATCTCCACTAAACGCGACAATGGGATATTCTACTTTGGGGACCCTTCTGGCCTTCTAAAATATGTGCAATAGCCTCCCAAGGGCAGCTGACTGGGTGATGTGATACTGGAGCAACATCCAGAATTATAGTATCCAATATGAAATGTAAAAATAAAAGTAGTTTGTCATACAGAGAGCCATCCAAAGGTGGCACATCATGAGAAAATAGCTCTTTTGCTAGATCCCATCCTTGCACTACAGGCATTAGATGGTTGTAGCTAATGTACTAGCCTTTAGATTTCATTAATAATGTTGAGTATATGATCTACCCTACAATACAAACAGACTCTCAGTTATTTCCACATTAGATAAGCTTGCATGTGTCTCAACATGCACACATACAGTATCTCACATACTGGGACTCACATCTCAATATTATTTGTTGTCATGGGCATGACAATCCCAACATTACTCTGCCTTTACTCTGATACATTACTCTGCTCTCATACCTTTTCATTGTTAAGTTTACTCTGCTTCATTTTACTCTGCTCTGACCTAGCATTACTTACTAGTTTCTTACTTGTTTCATCTTGACACCTCTACCTTAGTTACATCTTTGACATCTCCATTCCAGTGTTGGCCTTGACACCTTCATTCCTATTTCACTATGACATCTTACTCCTGTTTCATGGATCAGTTGCCAACATGTGTTGCTACTATTTCAGCCTACTCATGTATAAATACTGTAGTTTGCTGAGGACTTCTCCTCAGTTCAAATATCAACTAAATTCCCTGCTATTCTCTCCTGCTCTCCTCAAGTCTTAGCTTAAACTCCTCCCTGACTAAGCATCTGACCTCTCTCCACCTTCATCCTCTGAAATACAGGACACAAGTGTATAAGGGCATAGCTCTCTGCCTGAGTAGCTGAAGCCAAGTCTGTCTGACCCAACTCTGATCCAAGTCCACCTACTTCATATCCCCTCTGACTTCAGAGCAAGAGTGGAATAGCATCAGACCAACATTTGACAGTATATTCAAACTCATCCTTATGCACTCACTAAATCCTATAGCCCCTACCAGTACTATTCAGACCCATGCTCAAACATGTGCTCAGATATGCCAAAGGGCATTGATGCCTGGTGGCTCACTCCCTACTCTTGTAGTGCTTGACACTGAAGATGAGTTTCTCTCCTTTTCCCATCATCTGTCTTTCCCTGGTCCATCTCATTGCAGATCCTCCACTCTGATGCCATTCTCTGACCATCATCCTACATTTTCTAATATTTCCTCTGGGTGCCAAAGTTCACCTGATGATGACCCTCATAGACCCTCTGGTGGTAGAGGTGATGGAGATGATGACCCACCTGATATTTCCCTTCCTGACTCCCATGCATCCACTTCTGATCCAGATACTGACATGCTTACTCTCCTAGCTTATGCCATTGATTCCTTTGCATGTCATGTTACCTCTGATTGCAACTCTGCCTCTTCTTGCATCAAAGTTCATAAACCAGATATATTTGATAGAACAGATTTGTGCAAACACTGTGCCTTTCTGGTGTAGTGTGAGTTGAATTTCCAGGACTGCCCTAAGGCTTTCAGCTCTAACTGCTCCAAGGTCACCTTTGCCTAGTCCTACCTCAAGGGCATGGCCTTAGAATGGTTTGAACTGAACCTACTCCACTCCAACAGTGATCATGTTACAATAAACTAGCTGTGGAACTCTATTTCCTTTTCTTAGCATTTCCTTTTCTTTCTCTTTGTACTTTTGTCCACAGCACTGGAGCTGTGTAATCCTTTTCTAGTTATTATTCTCAAGAACATTCTAGATACTTTCCATTTTCTTCTTGGTCTGTGCACCAGACAGATACAGTGGCTCAAAAAACTGTCCCAATGTTTGGTCATTTTGCACTAAATGCACCAAAACACAATAACCCATAAATCTTGCCCTAAACCTTGGCTGTATGAATGAAAGAGCTTACTCTTGGCTATAG
>JBBPMM010000858.1:0-12077 GCA_038090335.1 Solioccasus polychromus
GTAGCCAAGAGTATGTACTATCTTTCTCTCCAGCAAAGCTTCATGTGATTGTTCTAGGTGATTGCAGTGCACAAAGCACACTGCATCAGAGTTAGTTATTGAAAGGGTTTTGGAGGTCACTGTAGGTCAATCCCATGGTCAAAGGATTGAGATGGAGAGAGGAGATCGTGAGTCTTTTCCTTGAATACTGAGGCATACTCACCATATTCGGGGGTAGGGTTTTCTCTTTCTTGGGTGCAGCTATAGCAGCTTCAGTAGCAATGGTGGTCTTTTGCAAAGATTCAATGAGATATTGTTGATCTAGGGCTTCTCTGTCAGCATTTTCATTGACCAGGGTGTTAGGGACAAGAATAGTCTGTGTTTGCCAGTCAATGGTCAGGTTTACTGTGGTAAACAAGGGGACTCCAAAAATAGTTTGGTCTTTGCCACAATTGAGGACCAGGAAATGTACAACCTCTTCTTGCTCCCCAATTTTGAGGACTAAGTGGGCTTCTTTACAAATGAACCCCCCTTTATTTTCTGACCCATTGACGTTAGATGCTTTGATAGTCGAAGTCGTCGAGTAGGGAATTGGTATTTGGTGACAGTTATTGGGTTGATAAAATTTTCTGTAGTGCCAGAGTCTAATAGAGCTCTTACTTCAGCAGTTTTTGTTCCATGGGATAGGGAGATAGGGATTCAAATAGATTTTTCTTTCTTATTGGTACAAATGATAGGAGCAGAATGTTCCGGAGGAGAAGATGCTGATACTTTCCTCCATTTTAAAAATCCGGCCTCTCTTTCAGGCTGACTTTCACCACCTTCTCTTCCTCAGGTTCATTCTCCTCTTTGAAACATGCCTTGAGCACCCTAACCAACTCCTTATGGTCCACCTTTCATCCTTCAAGGACTTTGATATATTGGTCTAAGTCTGATGGTAGAGATGCAGTTTCAGAGGAAGAGGGTTTTGTTTTGGTGGCAGCGACCTGAGCAGGGTTTCATGGAGGGTGAGGAGAGTTGGAACTTCCTTCCTTCTTGTCCCATGGATGATTCCTTGCTACACATCCTTGTTTGTGGCAGACAAAGCATCACCCCTCCCTAATGTGGCGAGCCTTGTCTACCAGGGAGAGTCGAACAGTGTTGACTTCCATAGCATTTGGATCTTTGTGCTCCAAGGAGCTTCGCCATCCAAGGCCCTTCTTCATATCCTTGATGTGGTCCTGCTGTGCATTGAACTTACTGGCTTGTTCCATCCATTCATGGAGGGTGGTGGGGACATTAGCCATGAAGAGGATATTGGTAGTGATCTTTTCATCTAACCCTCTCCCAAAGTATTCAATAAGGGCTTCCTTTTCAGTGATCCTGGTTTGAGTGGCCATGAGGGAGAAGTCTGCCACATACTTGGTGAAACCATCTTTGTCCTTTAGGTTCTGATAAAGGTTTTGGATGGTCCTTCTTGCCTTGCTAGGGGTATCAAAGGGAAAGAAGGTCTTTTCGAAGTCTGCCGCAAGGACATTGAAAGTCCTTTCTTTAGGTTTGACGTTAGGGTTCACAAGTTGATAGAACCATCCTTCAGAAAAGACCTTTCCTCTACCTTTACTCATTTTATTCAAGGTAGTGAGGACCTTGGCATCCTTGTCATAGAGTTCCTCATTCATCTTAAAGTATGCCCTCATAGCAAGCATTCATCTTACAGTGTCTTTTGACTCTCCAGAAAAATCTTCGGGGAGGCCAGCTTTCAACTTGGTAGTCTTGGCCATCTTCCTTCATCAGTCAAGGTATTCTGCTACTCGCTTGGCTTCTTCTTCTTCTAAGGCACGTCTCTGTTCTCAAGAAGCTTCTACTCTTCTCCTAATCTCTTCTTCATCAAGTTGTTCCTGGGCAAGTCTTGATGCTAGGGCTTTATCCTGGTCGTCGTCTAACTCTTGTTCCCAGTCGAATTCGTGCTGTGGGATAGTGACAGCAGGTTCTTCTTCGACCTCAATGGTTGCTCCTTCTTCAAAATGGAGTTCAGGGAGTGACATGGTACATTCCAGGGGTATGGAGGAAGAAGAGGAGAATGGGATGGAGTAAGGATTGGAGGGTCTCTTCTTTCACTGATAGGTGGTGGGGTATGGGGGTCCTTGATGGGGAGTAATGATGATGTGAGGGGATCGCTACCTTCTAGTAAAGGAGTGGAGAGGTATGAGCTAGTTCTTTTGTTACACTGAGGCTTAGTAACTCAGCTAGTAGTCCCTGAAATAGAACTGATATCCTAATCGATGGCAAAGTCCCGGTTGTACGGTGACTAGAATGACTATGAAGACATTGACCCCCCTCTGTAGGAAGTCGACCCTGATGTGATAATCATTAGTGAAGAGAGTCGCAATGATAACATAGACATTGTAGAATGGTATCTTGTTGGTCTCACCTGAAGGTGGCTTGCTGGTTACTAGGCTTGGATTGCATAGAACTAGCTACCAAGTATGGTACAAGACTTTGGTATTTATGGGGTGAAAGACAGCACACAGACCAAGAGAAAGAAAGGAGACTATCTAGAATGTTCCAGAGAATATGGATGAAATGGGCAAGACTACAGCCCCAGTTCTGTATGGCAAAATGGAAGGAATTGGAACTATAGAACATCATGGAATCTTATAGAAGTGCTATGAAATAGAACAGAAGAAAGAGACAGAAAGAGACAGGATGAGCTCAGAAGAAGTAGGAAGAGGAAATCGTAACAGCTACCACATCTCCAGAAATGAGCTTAAACGGTCTCCTTGGATCTGGTGCAAATTTTCTCAGATCATCTGTAAGTTGTTTGGTATCAGATACCCCATATTTTACTATATTTTTCTAAATGAGTTAGGTTAAGGCTGAGGTTCATCTGAGAATTTTTGAATGATTTTCCTGCAATATACATATATTTAAAATGTGGAAAATAAGACAGATAAAAAGAATGTTGTTGTTGAAGTAAAACATATAGAATATTGAATGATAGTATGATGTGGATGATGTGTTGTTTATGTATATTTTTCCCATGATTTGACATATATGTCAAATTGCAGGAATATTTTAGTGGTAGAATGATGTGTTGTTTATATATGTTTTTTCTGTGATTTGACACATATGTCAAATTGCAGAAATATTTTATAGTATTTTGAATGTAATATTGTGTAGTTAAGGCTAAGTAAGCAAGAATATGTAGGAAATTCAAATAATAAATAGTTGTGTGTACATGGTATTATGCTGAGGCTAGTAACTCAGCTAATAATGTGTGTGGTAGAAGCAATATCCTAGACGGTGATGAAGTCCCAGGCAGATGGTGACTGCAATGACAACAAGTATGAAGACTCCTTTCTGTAGGAAGTCAACCCTGATATGATAGTGGTCAGCAAAGTAAGTGACCACTACGATGATGACTTGGTAGAATGGTATCTTGTTGGTCTCACCTGTGGGTGGCTTGCTGGTTACTAGGCTTGAATTGCGTAGAACTAGCTAAGGTACATGACAAGAAGGGCAACTATTTATAGTAAGAAAGAATGAGCACAGACCAAGAAAAGAAAGGAAACTATCTAAAATGTTCTGGAGAATAACTGTCATATAAGGAATATAGCTCCAATACTACTAGGTAAAGAGATTGGGTGGAAATGGAATGAAAGGAAATGGGATCGGACAGGAACAGAGGACAGAGAGGAGTGTATGACAGAAAAACTGTAATATTACCCCCTTCATAATATCTGTCCTACCATGATGGATCTGCTTCCCATAACTCCATGACTGGGTTATTTCCCATATTGGGACAGTAAGAGGGGGAATGGCGATATCCTCTGCAATATTTGCAAGGTAATTCTTGACACTGATTCTTGTCATGCCCAGGTGCCCAGAGGAAGCATTTGGGGCACCTATATTCTATACATTCCAAATATCAGTGTCCCCACTTCTGGCATTTGAAACATTGCCCCTGTCATTGAGGAGTGGTGGGAAGGTCATTCACATTAATGGGGTGTTCCACAGAGCCAAAAGAGGATGAGGTACCTCCATCTTTGGAAGAGAAGCAAAGATTGTTCAGTGACTGATGGAGATTGGCAGGGAGAGGTGATCCTGGGCGAGATGGGGGTGGAGACCAAGAGGCAGGGTGGTTTGGGGACAGAGTCCAAGTGGGATGAGCGATAGGAGGAGGGACAGGGACAGGGGAGGACTCTTCATATGAGGATAAATGCACAGGGGTATGACGAGGGTATGGAGCAGGTCATCAACAGGGTGTGCATCGCAAAGGACAAACAGGAACATTTGACATGGAAGAGGGGGATGAGGAGGAGAGAGAGGATGGAGATGCAACAGGTAAGGAGGTTAGCTGGGGGAAGATGTCGGCCATGTTGGTGGGGGGGTTTCCCCAGTATAGATCCTCTTTGGAGGGGATGAGGCTGTTGACAAGGGAGGAAATGATGGGACCAACAGTTGAAGGAGGAATACAGTTCACAAAGAACCAAAACCCTTCTTGGTGCATGAGGTCGAGTAGATAGTTGAGGGTTTGGTGAACAGAGTGATTGACAGCTTGTCAAGCCATAGGGTCAGCTCCTGCATGGAAGCAGAGGTACAATAGGTCAGTGGTATAGATCTGATGGTACAGGTGTACCATTATGATGCTAAATCTGCACTTTTATTCTCGCCGCGTTTTTTACGTATTTTCACCGCGCTTGCCGCATTTTTTTGCCAAACTCACCGCGTTCGCCGCGTTTTTTGTCAAACTCGCCGCGCTCAACATGTTTTTCTTTGTTGAGCAGTATCCTATGTATATGGCATATGGCATGGTAAAGCACAGAAAATTCCGCAATTTTCTTTGACCCTGAGCGCGAAATTTAGAGCTATGTTGCGCAATTTTTCTATGCTGCGCAACATCGTTCCATGGATTTTTTTTATGACTTCGAGACAACAATGTAATCTACGAACTACAATAGGTACTGGTCAATTGTGTCAGCTGAGCTGCAAACAGTGTAGACAGCTTGGCAATGCTGGAGTGCAACGGGACGTGCGATAACACGAAAACGCGACAATGGCAAATGCTGGAGGTCAATAAATACATCTTCCCTCTGGTGCACGAGGCGAGCCGAAGTTGATGGAGGCAATGAACTTGAATGCGATAATGCTGACCATCATGACAGATAATGCAAGAAGAATGTACTGCGAAATACTGAGAACACAAAGTTGCTGGGCGACAGCCAGAGCGACATGTGGGAGACAATGGCAGCAAAGACACTGTGAACAGCGCCAGCAGCGACTCCCGATGAGTGCGCTGAAGACGTTATCTGTGGAACAGCAACGTCAGCGTTGGGAGCATGTCAAGGGCATGTAAAACGACTTACCAGAGCCACCGGCACCACCCCGTATACCCGTGCAATGACCCAATGAGCCTCTGAGCTTCGAGCTCAAGGGGGAGTGGTAAAGCGACCTGAGCAAAGCCGTGGAGCGTGACGCCAATGAGCTGGACACATTAGAAATGTCATATGGCAACCAGGACCCAAGGGAGAATCTGCGGAATGCGTTAGAATGTGTAGATGAATGCATAGATGAAGAGGACTCACCAGGAAGTCCACCAGGCCGGCAGGCGAGATGCCATGCAAAACAACCATGCCAGATGAAATCAAGAGTTACCTGGAGTCCCCAGGCAGTGATGAGAGCGAGCGCTTCAGCCGAGCGAAGACGCGACGCCCGAACAGGCTGCCAGGAGGAGGTGGAGGGAAAGAGTCAAAGTCGAGCGGGCCCACGCACACCAGATGTGACGGGTGCATACTCAATGATCTTACCATTACCCTAGAGGTCTCTAGGGTCGAAAAGAACGATGCCAGCGGAGATATGGGCGCACGGAGACGAGCCACAGGCGCAGGAGAGTGGAATCGAGTTCAGTTGAAGTCAAGAGACGTCGGGGGTGAAGCATAGCATCAAAATGCTTCTAAATGCTTCAGATATGATGTGGGAGTGTGTTGGAAGGACAGCGGAGCAAACGCATCGCGCCGCAACTCGAAACGAGTTGAAACGGACGCGCTAGCTGAATACCACACAGGTCAGCATGACAAGCGTGAAGACATGACAACAGACGTACCTGGGTTGTCCACACCACGTCCCAATGACCACAGACCCCCCTGAGACCCATCCGAACCCACCGCATCGACGAAGACTGAAAATGCGACCTAGAATAGTTAGCTATCCCAGGTCGACTTACCAGGCCAAACGGATGAATTGGCCAAGTCCAACCGATCTTATATACTGTATATGGACTAGAGGCAGTGGAAGAGCAATCCCAAGGCGTGATACACAAGCACGACAGCCCTAGAGGCATGTCAAGTCGAGCGCGCGCAGAAGGTAATTAGCCGAGCCACGCACCTTCCTTATTTGGAATGTTCATGCGTGCTGCAATACTATGGACAGTAAGACACCACATTCATTGGAATATCATTATAAAGGTACATATTCTCTTGATTCTACCTACATTCCTTTGATCTTTCCATACTTTTTGAGAGGGAGTGTTAGAAATCTGAAACAAGTCAACTCGTATGTCAGTAGATTACATAAGTAGTCCTATTTCGGATACCTAGTTCTGTAGCTTTTTCTACAATGAACTATTACCTATCTTACAATTTCCTATAGGCTGCCATCCTGAAGGCACAATCCAATGCTTTGAACAGACTCTATTGGCTAATAAAGTCAGGAGGATATCCCCAGAGTGTCTATGCTCAGTGATGGCAACTGTTTGGAAAGAGGTGGCTTTCAATCATGAAGATGTATTCATTGACCACACAGCTTGGAAATGGGCACCTCAGTTGATGATGCAATTAACATAGGTACCTGTTGTTGTTCATAGATTACATTGGTGTCTTGAAGTTGTAAAAAAAAACTGTGGAATGATGTTGCACAGCATAGTAAAAAGTTGTGCAGTGTAGTAAAAAATTGTGCAATGCAGTTAAAAGTTGCACAACATAGATCTAATTTCGTGCACAGGGCCAAAGAAAAACATGTCAAACACAGCAAGTTTGACAAAAAAACATGGCAAGCATGGTAAAAATATGTAAAAAATGCAGCAAGAATAAAAGCGCAGATTTAGCATCATAGATTTCATTGTAAATTTCATTGTTTTTTCTCTATCAAGTACAATGATATTGGCCATAGAAGGTAAGTATCACTCCTGCAACCTGCTTTGCATTTGCATGATATAGTTTCAATACATAGGTGTTTGTTTTACTAACTATCTGCCACACATTTACAACAATCTATTGCTCTGAGCATGCTCGAGTAGCAGAAAATGCTCAAATCTATTGACTGTAACATGTGACATAGTATTCACAGGTTGCCAAGTCTGGACTTATGCAGTCTGGCTATTAGCTCACAGTCAAGAGCACAAGGTGGCTTTCCAATTCTCTTAGTCACCTGGGAGCAATGCAAGAGACATAATCATGAACACTGATAGCAGGTGATTGATTTCAGATCTTTCCATTCTTCCATTGAACATTCTATCAGACTCGCATGCAGTATGCTGCAGAGTTGGAATGGAAGGTCTATTGGAATGATCAATATTCGATTCCAGGATATCAGTGAAACAACAATTCTGTCACCCATCACTAGCTCCATGCATTCCTATTTCAAGCATGAGACCAACGTGGAATTTATGGGGATAGCGATAGTGAATGTGCTCATGGGACATTACAAGCTATATCAAAATGGGGGTCTGGTGTGGTTAACAGAAACCAATACCTGTAGTTCATGTTGACATTGCCCCAGAGACAAGGAAAGTTACCAAGTAGTAAGGCCCCTGAAAAAAGGGAACATGACGCCATTCAGTTGGACAGCACATTTCAGTTTGGGAATCTCGCCTAGGCTAGTTGCCCCACGTTCCCCGGATGTCATCTCGGATACAAGTAATTATGGGAAGATCTACAATCCACGGCCCACATGTAAGCTTTGCTCTCGTGAAAATATGCATATCTCCGAGATTGTAGGTAATTATGCATCTACATTTGTCTATCCACTACGTGTAAGGGGAAGTCATGGGATATCCCTCCTGACGAAAATAAAGAGAACAAGGGAGAGAAACCAATTACCGGTGTGGAGATGAGTGACGTGAGCCCCATGGCCATCACTGTCTCAGGAAAGGGCACTGTGTGACATTGTTCGCTACCACAGATGGCTCGATTGTGGCACCAATATAGAACAGCCTGGACTCTGGGATCTCTCCCACACAAATGGCCGAGGGCCCAGGCAACCGCATGCCAATAGGAATAACGTATGAGCCCCGGAGTCGAGGAATGGAAGCAAACCTAACCTTCGAACGTTCGCTAATCGTTCCTAAAAAACGAGGGATCATGGGAAGCAGCGTAGGTTCTAATTCATAAAGATGATTGCCGATGAGGCTTGCTCCTACGTTACTTTATCCGCCCAGAACGTATATGCCGATACCGCGGGTTGCCGTGTTACTAAATAATACGGAAGCTACCTTGACAATATCACCGACAGGAGCACATCTGGTTCGGGAATTAAGTCATTCCGTAACGGTTCCATGATGATGATGTGTTGATTAGCTCCGTCAACCCGATTGGACGAAATGATTTTCGTGTCAAACTTAGCGCATCTAGTTGCATATTGGAGATCGTGCATCTACTACTGTACTTCAAAAGTGTTTTGAACTAGCAAAATTGGGGCAGAGACATTTGATTGATAGCGTACAAGCCACCCGTTCTGAAGACGTCAACAATGGCATTTCCTACACAAGCACAAACATGTACAAGAACATTCTCTTCGTATCAAACCAAAATATCCAAGTTACTCGGCGTAGGGAGGGAATGAAGGGACAGTACGAAGGTCAACAATCCTCCATAACTGCTCGTCGATCGGAGGGTCTTGGAGGGGAACCAGCATGAGCTACGGAGATCATTTGAGTCCCAGAACTTCCTAGAATTACCAGCGATCCCGTACCGGAGTCAGGGGTTCGTCGCTGCCCAAGGTCCAGGCAAACCCTTCGTACAAGTCACCAAAGGTCTGAATGCTGTCGGTGTTTTTCGCTTGTTAGTCACGGCGCGCATAAAAAAAAGTTGACCAACATGAATTTATCGTCACGATATAGTTTGATAAACCAGACATCTGGTTCGACTTCGCGATACATGGTAACTCCCCTAAGATCCACTTTGCTGAACCATTTTTGGGAACTTTCCTCCAAAGAGATGTGATACTTTCCCGGCCCTACGTTATTGAGAATCAACTGCCATAGAACACAATGTCAGCCATCCGAACGAGTAAAAAAGGTCGGATGATAAGTAAGCGAATGCATGATAAATGGAGGTCTGAGGATGTAGGAACTTACGATTCCTTGTTCGAACCCGGTGATGAGGGGCCTCATGTTTCCACCATCCGGTTCAAGAGCGGTAACCTTTGGTTGTGTATCTTTCGCAGATATGATGGCAAACGGTCCATTCGTTGGAAGACTCGGAGGATATGACATTGCGGGTGTTGGGGTGGCAGGAGCAGATCTCTCCGAATCAGCTTATAATGCACAAGGGACCCAGCTGAGTTCTAATGACTTGGAAAGGAATCATACGCGTGTGAAGCTGGATTTGATGCAAAAAGTATTCCGTGATAAACCTCATAGCGCCCCAATATATTGGTCACCTACCTCTTTCGACACGCTCATACTCCACGGCGTCGGGCTGGTCAACGAGCATGCTCCGAAAGTAAGTATTGGAAATGATATGAGAATTTGCATGGTTGGTCGGATGTTACATACACTGACGCTGACTCAGCATAAGTGCATAAGATTCTTGTTCGGATCGTCATACTCCGCCGAAGACTCGAACTTCTCATCCGCGTGAAAAAAATTGGAGCACGCCGGTGTAGCCGTATTAGATTCAGCTAGGCCGTTCAAATTTCTTGTATGGAAACAAAGCGGATGGTGGCTGGGGGACCTGAATGGCGGTGAGATCTATGTCCGATCCTTCTTTTGAATCTGGCTGCAAAATGTCATCGTAAGGCTCCTTGGCGACTGGTCAAATCTGGAGTACATAAAGGTTATGCCCTCTGATATGTAGCGATTCATCCCAACGCAGCTAAGAGACGTGACTTTTTGACTCTACCATGTCTAACGAATCAGCAAATGATACAAGGTTTGATTCTATACAGTACCTATGCGTGTCGATATCTCATCCGCTTGTGCCCAGTGATATGCAGCATGCTTGCTCGCCACCACCTTATCCACCACCTTCCGACGACAAAGATTCTACCAACCAACTTTCCGATGCTCAGCATTTCGTGGCAGACCCCAGTAAATTTTGGGAAATTGGCTACCAGAACGAGCTACTCCAAGACGAGATGGGCACCGATGAGGGAACGGTGGTATGACGATGCGCTGGCTCCTATGATCATTTTTATGACATCCCTTAGGTGCTGACATACGCATTCATTGGTTCGGATGACAATACAGCGAACTTTACAAAGAAGAAACAGGCTGTCGAAACCACAATCAAGGAATGGCACTTGTACGCCAATGTTCGCTTTCAGCTTGCTTCTGGACTGGAATCCGCCGATATTCGAATTGCATTCCACCCGACCAAGGGCTCGTGGAGCGTAGTTGGTACCACCAAAAAGGACAACCTCCCGTCTGGGTCTGTAACTCTCAACCTAGGGTGGCTGAGCGGAGGGGATAACCCTAACGAGAAGGATAAAGGGACTATTCTTCATGAATTCGGACATGCCCTCGGCATGATGCACGAGCACCAGAGCCCCGCTAGAGGAGAAAAGATCACTCTGAAGGAGAAGGAAGTCTACGATTACTATCTTCCCCTTCTTCGTTACGACAGGAACATGGTAAAGACGCAGGTAGTCGACGTATACGACTCGAGCAAGGCAAACTTCAGTCGTTTCGATAAGGACTCCATCATGATGTATGCATTATTTGAACGACTCATTCTGGAACTAATTATGCATCTGGTTAGGTACTTCATGCCAGCCTACCTGAATTACGAGGGTGAAAAGGTCGACATGAACGTCAAGTTGTCTGAACTTGACAAGGCGTATATTGCTCTCGTATACCCTTACAACAACATGACCAAGCTATGTCATGCGATGGGAGCGATTGGGATACCTGACGGAGATACAAAGATGATCGTCGAATCATTCACGAAAGAGCAGAATGTAAAAGATAGGCTCAATTTGATTCGCAAAAGGTTTCTCACCTACAACAAGGAGACTATCGAGGCTGCTGTTCTCCTGCGTGGTACGTCCGACTCTATTGACTCCTATAATTAAATCTCATAGAATTTTACTTCGCAGTCAAAGAGAAGAAAACGAAACTTGCGATGTCTTCGAAACAGCAATTCATCTTTGATCATAACCACTCATTGAAGAGATATGGACTATCGCCAGGCATAATACGCGCTTAACAAGTTAGCGAGGTCATATGAAATTTGGTCTCAAGTATTGTTGATCTTTGATTGTACGAATATTTCTAAGTCGCTATGTTGCTGCCGATCGAGCGTGAACAAGTTTCATGAAGTTGTTTGATTGTATGCCCTTGCTCCATCAGAGGGTCACTGCTACAGCGAAAAAAGACCGTGGTAATATGAACAAGACGAAGCCTTCATTTAATTAGGTACTTTATGCCAGCTTACCCAACTACGAGGGTGAAAATGTCAACATGAATGACAACCTGACATGGCATATATTGCTCTTATATACATACCCTTACAATAATACGACCAAGCTTCGAACAGAGATACGGAAATGATCGATGATCGAACTATTCCGGACAGTGTCGGACTCGGATGAATAGAAGACAGGAAAAATTTGATTCGGGAAAAGTTTCTCCTCTACAACAAGGAGACTATCGCCAAGACCACCGTTCTCCTGCGTGGTACGTCCGATCCTACCAACTCTTATAATTAAATCTCTTACAACTGTGTTTCGTTGTCAAAGAGAAAAAGACGAAACTTGTGACACCAGTATAGTATCCATAGGGGTTCGATCCATGCCCTCAGTTGGCCCCGCTCAGAGACGGCGACATCAAATATGTTCACGCCGGTTGTGGAACCATGCCTGTATCTGGGTGCATCATGCAGATAAGCCGAACAATATGCAAG